>JAOXYF010000187.1:0-14084 GCA_028565775.1 Sternarchorhynchus goeldii | reverse complement strand
CCCCCCCCCCCCCCCCCCCCCCCCCCCCCCCCCCCCCCCCCCCCCCCCCCCCCCCCCCCCCCCCCCCCCCCTGTTTGTGTTGAGGGGACGTATGTGGCGAGGATGTGTGTGAGTGGGCTTTCTGTGTCTATACATACATAAAACAAAATACTGTATATTTAAATATTGTATAATATTTAATATACTAATATGACATTTTATATTTTAATTTAGATATAGACCTAAAAAAGAGACCAGCATTGAGGTGTACAGTCATGTAGATTCTCAACTGTGTTTCTGTTTTTATCAGTTTATAAAGAAGTTTCTGTTTATTTAAGCATTTTTGTGTTTAGTCTTGTGTAATCTTGTCTATTATACTGTTTGCCTTTAAGTGTAAATATTTTGTGTTTATCTTACTGTGTGAATCATAAGCATTAAAAGTTATGAAGAGCTATAAACAGACGTTATAAAGATTTATAAACACAGTTCACTTCACATCTGCTGAGATGGCCTGCTCTAGGACAAATGACCACTTCTTTATGCATCTCCAGATTCAGAGATAGGACCCCCATAATCTGTCATTAAAACACACCTTGTCATTGTGATTCTGTGAAGATTAACCAAACACACACCAAACACAACAAAGAAACCAAACACACACCATACACAACAAGGAAACCAACACACACCGCACACAACAAATAAAATAAACACACATCATACACAAGGAAACCAAACACACCGTACACAACAAAGAAACCAACACACTCCGTACACAATAAAGAAACCAAACACACCATACACAACAAAGAAACCAAACACACACCATGCACAACAAAGAAACCAAACACACCATACACAACAAAGAAACCAAACACACACCATGCACAACAAAGAAACCAAACACACCACACACAACAAAGAAACCAAACACACACTGTGCACAACAAAGAAACCTGCGGTGGAATATGTATGCAACACAACTTCAGTACTGTTTCAGGGGTATTCAGGTTAATTAAGAAAAAATAGTTACAACAATTACATGAAAAAAATTGTAGCTAAGATGGGATGAAGTTAACACTTAAAATGCTTTGAACTGTGGTTAGAATACATTTACATACTTAGATTGTGTTTACATGGAAAGATTATGGTTAGATTGTGTTTACATGGAAAGATTATGGTTAGATTGTGTTTACATGGTAAGATTATGGTTAGATTATGTTTACATGGTAAGATTATGGTTAGATTGTGTTTACATGGTAAGATTATGGTTAGGTTATGTTTACATGGTAAGATTATGGTTAGATTGTGTTTACATGGTAAAATTATGGTTAGATTATGTTTACATGGTAATATTATGGTTAGATTATGTTTACATGGTAAGATTATGGTTAGATTATGTTTACATACTTGATTTTCTGTCAGGCATTATTAACTCTTAGAAATAGGAGTTGAGGTTACTGCTCATGGGTTTATGTTTCTATACTGTTTACAGGTCTGTGTTCTGTACTGTTTACAGGTCTATGTTCTATAATGCTCACAGGTCTGTGTTCTGTACTGTGTACAGGTCTATGTTCTATAATGCTCACAGGTCTGTGTTCTATAATGTTCACAGGTCTATGTTCTGTAGCTGAGTGACACCTTCAGCTTTATCCACACCTGCAATATTTAAAGAGGGGTTATCCACACTCAAGATTCTTCCAGATGTGCTTTAGGCCTTCCAGAGAACGTGGTAATGGAAACAAATCTGGATCTCCATGTCTATTACTTTAAAATGAAAACCTTGAAGTTGTTTATCAAATACATGCAAGGTCCAGAATTTCACAAATGTGCTACATATTGATATTGGTTTTGTATCACATGACCAGAGAAGGTCAAACATACTGGTGCTTCAGCACTAACACACTGAACAATACCTTTCTTCCCTGTTTAAAAGAAAATGTTTTGCCCAAAACTCAACTGTCAACTATCAACTCTCAACTATCCCTGTTTAATCTGCATGCCCATAAGGTAAGATTTCATTTTCTGACAGTTATAATGGGTTAGTCCTTCTCAGTAATAGTGTGTTAGTCCTTATCAGTTATAATGGGTTAGTCCTTCTCAGTGTCAAGACCTCTTCTATTCAGAGGGCTTTCCTCTTGCATTCTTTATGTTGCCTGTCTTTATTCCCATGGGAATGTCTCAGAGTTCACACGATGGAACTCGGACTGTGAAATGCGCGGATTGTATTCCATGTGTGAATTTGGTTTTTGTTGAATGAGTGAATGAGTTGGTTATTGTGTGTCTGTCCACCTCTCTGTGGTGGTGCGTGAGCAAACTGCTCGCTTTGGCTGCTCTTCCAACACCATCCACTTCCAACATCTCACATGCACACAGGAACATTCATGCTAGGTGTTCAGAACACTTTTACAGTGCTTATGGTAACAGTGCTGCAATATCTGATATATGTGTGAAAGTTTTGAACCATTTCTCCTGCTGCAGTGGAAACACCTCCTGCTTCAGCTCTGTGGCAACAGAGTACCTGGTATTGGCTCCTCTCTGTTGGCTCGTGGAGATCCTGCTTACACCTGATATGAGCGGCTCCCAGCAGGCCCTTGGGCACAAGCCAGTCCTACCTGTGATACAAAATATATGTTTTGGTCCTCTTCCCTCCTGAGGGTTATTCACCTCACTCCTGTAGGCTAACCACTGTGGTCACACAAAGATGGAAATTCTTCCAGATGTGCTTCAGGCCTTTCAGAGAACGTGGTAATGGAAACAAATCTGGATCTCCATGTCTATTACTTTAAAATGAAAACCTTGGAGTTTGTTTATCAAATACACGAGAACATTCGCACAAGACATTCTCCACCAACACCTCAGCACATTCTCCACCAACACCTCAGCACATTCTCCACCAACACCACACCACATTCTACACCAACACCACATTCTCCACCAACACAACACTACATTCTACACCAACACCACATTCTCCACCAACTCCAACACCACATTCTCCACCAATACCACATTCTCCACCAACACCACATTCTCTACCAACACCACCACCACATTCTCCACCAACACCTCACCACATTCTCCACCAACACCACATTCTCTACCAACACCACCACCACATTCTCCACCAACACCTCACCCCATTCTCCACCACCATGGAGATCCAAGATAATGCAGCCAAAGAGTTAAAACACCAGAACCATGAAGGTATGGTTGTGATGTGAAACACCAGAACGATGAAGGTCTGGTTGTGATGTGAAACTGCTCAGGCAAGAGTGTTGGTTACTGTGGTGCATGAAATAAAATGAAATACAATTAAAAACATGAAATTAAATTATAAAAGCAATAGAATAACTTGTAATCTTCTTCTCTGACCTCAGTATTAATGATGTTATGAACAATAAGTAACTGTATATGTTGGCTTGCAGCGCTGTACAAAATAAAATAATATCTGTCAAAAAAGTGCTGACAATAAGTGAAACTAGAGAGAATGTGGCACTTGTCATGACATGTCTCATTTAACAAACATTCTTACTCCAGGGAGAGTGAACCGAACAGCAGAACAGAATGAAGCTTCAAATATCCAGAAGCTTCTAGCACCAGGTAACATCAAACATCAAGAGTGCAAACATCAATCATGAAAAACAATAAAAAATCTCAAGTATAAAATATTTTATTTTAAAACTTCAGGAAATGTAAACTTCATATATTTCCTAATGCCTCTGTCATTGTGCCCTTATTTAAAAGAAATTTCAGGTTACAACACACCTGTACATTTTTTCTTTAAGAGGCTTGTTGAACCTGTTGTCTTTGGGTTTGGTAGTGAAGTTTATTTTAGTTGCTCATTTATTGCCTTTTCTATTTTTTTATGTTTTATTGAAAGAAGGAAAAAAATAGTGCTTATAAAGATTATAGTGATGAACAGTCCCAGTCAGTCGTGATAGGTAGACATCGTAACTACCACTCTACAAACCAGAAAGCTGATTTAATTTCAGCTCTAAGATCTTTTTACAACCTCCACTTTCTAGCACTAAGATCATTCCTGGTCATACCTGGTCATTCCAGATCACACCTGAGACCACAGATCTGCTTCTGTGGCAAAAGTGGTGCTTCACACCTGTCAAATCTTAATGTCTCATAAATTGAATTCCACGCTGTAGCTTTAATTCCACACTGTAACTGAATTCCATGCTGTGTTTCCCATTAAACTTCACATTTCCACAGTCTACCACCCTCCTGGTCCTCTAGGTAACAAAGAAGAACTAGACATCCTCACTCATTCTTCTGGGAAACTTCAAGTGCCCTACAGACAAATTCTTATCCTCACGCCTCTTCCAGAGTTATAATTTTTAGACCTGACCTTCATCAAGTAATTTTTTTTACATTCTCTTGTCTTGCCCTCCCTACCAGAACCCCTACCAGAACCCCTACCATACACCACCTTTCTCATGATGGCATCCACTCAATTCCTCCTTCATCTTTGACACCCACAATCCAATTAACCTCATCACACCTTTACCACCAATCATTTTCTTTTCTAGTCGTAGTCTGAATTGGTTTTTATTTAGTTAATTAAGTTTATTTATTTACTTATTTAGTTTTTTGGTAACTTTTTGTTAATATTTTCTTAGCTTTTGTTCTTTCTTATTATGTGATTCCTTGTTTGAGTTGTTTGTTTCTAGTCTCATTGTCTTATTTCTTTGTTTTAAATTTCTTCTTTCCTCAGTTGTCTTTGTTCTCAGAAACAAAAACATTCATCCTGCTTCCTCTTGTCTGTTGTCAGCTTCGACACTGTTTTTTTATTCTCCTCCCCAGAGGAGTTTGTCACTTTCTTTGACAAGAAAGCTAAGAAGCTCCACCAATCTCCTAATCTTGATGTCTACTATTTCCTAGAACCTGCTACTCGTGACATTAGCTAGAAACATCTCTGTTGCATCATGTCATGCACCAACTGCCTACCAGTCTGCCCAATGACTCCGGCCCCTCTCACATCAGCAATTATAGACCAGAATTTCTCTTTTCTAGACTCTGGAACTTGTAGTGCATAATTAGCACTTCCTTAGATAGAACTGACTGGAGGATTCCAACCAGTTGGGCTTTAAATAAACTCATTCTACAGAAACATCTCTCATCACAGTTGCTGAGAAACATCATCAGCCAACATGCAGCCACTATAATCTGCAGCCAGTGCTCATGCTCTTGGACCTTCCCACTGCATTTGATGTGGTTAATTACAATATTCTTGTTACTGAGTCAGTGAGGCAATGGTTTGCATCCTCTACTGATTTGAATGTGTCGTTCAAAAATGCAAAAAATGCAAGATGTTAGATAAGAAACACACGAGTCACATAGAAAACTGGATCCTGGACAAAACACAAGTCCTGCTAGGAAGCAATGTTGGATTGTTTGTTTTGTAGCTACAGCCTCAGTTCTTTGTCCAGTTCCTCGTCATCTCAGGACTACTACAGCTCACACGCATCTCAGGACTGAGCTACTACAGCTCACACACATCTCAGGACTGGACTGTTACAGCTTACTCACATCTCAGGACTGGACTACAACAGTTCACTCTCAGCAGCCTCCCTGCACACGACACTCAAACCTCACAGCTGATCCACAATTCAGCTGCACTCCTCAGGCTTCCTGTGGTCACCTTCATCAGACTTAAACCCCTGATGTCTGCAAAGTCAAACATGGAATTGAAAGCACATGTTGCACCACCCGTTGTGTCTCTGACAAGGTTCTAGCATGTTGGCATCTTTACAGTCCCATCTTTACAGTCCCATCTAATCACTACTGTGAGTAACTCTGCACAAGCATGACTAGTAAATGCTGTAAATGTAAACTTTTGATATCTTGACATCCAAAACATCAACATACAGTAGGTATGTATTCATAAACTCCTAAATATGTGTAGAAGATGAATGAATTTTTTCCTTTTGTTTTATTTAAGCTCCGTCTGAAGTAGGAGGAGCTAAACACTCTTTCAATGGGATTTGATAAAAGTGCATGAAATGAGGTAATGCTGTCCCTACATCTGCCAGACAGAGATCAGCCAGTAGGATCAGCCAGTAGGATCAGCCAAAAGGATCAGCCAAAAGGATCCACATAAACTTGTTGAACTCACGACTGTATTCACTACTATATTCACAACTCTATGTCTTTACACACTTCCGTTCGGTGAGTGGTGCTTGTGTGTGAAGCCAGACACCATGCCAGATACCAACTCCCTACTGCCTTTGTTCCTGGAACACTCTGGTATGGGACACAGCAGTGCACTCCTGGAAGCCTGAGTGAAACTTTGGCTCTGATGGTTCTGTTGGTCTTATGGATATGTTGGTTCTGATGGTTCTGATGGTTTTAATGGTTCTGTTGGTCTGATGGTTCTGTTGGTTCTGCTGGTCTGATGGTTCTAATGGTTCTGATGGTCTGTTGGTTCTCTTTGTCTGTGGGAACTGTCTAAAGGTCAAGGAGAAGGAGAGTCAGTGTTAACTTCCAGGGGCTAATTGACCTGCTATTGCTTGCACACAGCACAGAGTGCAGCTCTCAAACAGGTTGTATGACATTCTTCTAAGGGGAGGACCATTCAAGGAGCAGGGTAGTTTCCATTTCCTAGGTTAGCAGTCAGCAGGAAGGGACTATGCTAAGCACAAGGGGGTCACAGGTCCACTCATCCTATGTAATACTTCCTTGCAGTGAGAATTCTGGAGGCAATTCTGGACACCATTCTGGACGCCAGCTATCTATTCCTGCTTTTTCTACAGGTGAAACTGATCCCTGATATTTAACATTAGCTACCTACTGACCATTTCCTTCTGTACTTCTGTAGAAACATTCCTACAAGTGCAATCAAGAATCTCATTAGAATACCAGAGGTCTAGGTGTAGTATTAATGCACCACAGAGAGAACACTAAATAAACCCATGACCTTTACACACAGTAGTCATATCCGTTTTCTTTTATCTCACTCTTTCAAGAACTTCTGGAACAATCTCAACATTATCAGCACACACAGTAAGCATGAATAAAACGTGCGAATACCAGCAGCAAATATATACCAGTATGCAACACGCCTATTGTCCTGGAGTGAACTTAAGCCAGATGACAGCACATAGATTGCCAGTAGGGGTTTCTGCAGGATTTAGTTCTCCAGTTTCTCAGAACCACCCAGTATAAGCCTCACCTACATATAACAAACCAGCTATAGAAAAGCTACAGGGTGTAGGCAGGGACATGTAGTTTTAGGAGCCAGTGTTTAAGATGACTGTGGTGGATTTTAATTCTTTATTTGCAGGTATTTAAAAAAAAAAAGAAGATTAGAGGTTGTCTGTTCCTGGTATGTGTCCCAGCCTGTTAATGGAACAACTAAGGGAGATGCGTTATGTCCACTGGTATAGTGAGATACTATAGACAGACAACACAACACAGAACACAACACAATCAGTGTGGAGCATGTGTACGTTCACTAGCCAGTAGCAGCTCTAATGGGATGTTTACACGTCACAGCTCTTGAGAGACCAGCTATGCTCCTGAAGGAACACAGAATGGGTCCACTGTGTCACAGTAAACACGTGGTGCATGTAGTTATCGGACTGGTGAAGGTAAAGGTCAAACTTGGTAGGAAAGTAACCCAAACATCTTAATTAAAGATCAGAATGCATTTCTTTATTTTAAATACAACATAAACACAAAACACGTACAAAAGGTCATGACCCCACACTCCCAAGCACATACTGGTAATGCATCTTCATTCCCTCATAGAACACTGTTACTCCATATTCAGTACATGACTTCTAGTCTAGACAAGATGTACATGTGCACCCACCCATCCACACACCCACCCACCCACACCCCTAATCCAACATTAGCACCGAGAAAGAGAATGAATATGTGCCTTAGTCCAATACGTACTTCAGTTTGGTAAACACATCTAGTTTAGCAGTGCCTTTTCATTGTTCATAAATTAAACACACAATTAAGTTATATTACAAGCCAAAACAAGCACTCACACGCGCAGGCGCACACACACAGGCGCACACACACAGGCGCACACACACAGGCGCACACACACAGGCGCACACACACAGGCGCACACACACAGGCACACACACACAGGCACACACACACAGGCACACACACACAGGCACACACACACAGGCACACACAGAGGACTGTACTGCTGGTCAAAGTGTAAAAACACACAGGCCATTCTTAACCTACATCTCCAAATACAAATTAGTCCCAAAAGGTGACCAAAAGGGGTGTGGAGGTAGGAGGAGCCGAGTCCAGGGGGCCGGCACAATGAATCCTGTGCCCCACCCCTTGCCTGCCTCCCTCAGGTCACAGAGATGGTCAGTGAGCGACACGGGCTGTGCCAGTTATAGCAGCAGAACACAAACAGCATGCAGACGTGTTCAGCAGGACCAAGCCAGTGACGGGGTTGGGGGGGTGGGTGGGGGACCACATCACCCAGACGTGTTCAGCAGGACCGAGCCAGTGACAGGGTTGGGGGGTGGGTGGGGGACCACCGCATCCAGACCATCATCATCCACCCCTCACATGGGAATCCTAGAAAGCAACACAGTGAAAAAACGGTGAAGAAATATTTAACAAGAAGGTAGAGCTCCGCCTTCACACCTGACTATAGTTTGTTCAATGCAACAGAAAAATACTTATTCATTCATTCAGTTAGTGAGTTAGTACCTTTTGGGTTTCACCTCCCATCCATCACGGCATTTGATGAAGCTGATTTCTTTTCCAGGAGAAATCTCAGTCATGGATGGATCTTCTGCACAGAAGGTGAACCTGTGTGTGCAGTTCAGCGTCAGCTGAAGCGTGCGTTCTATTGACATGTAATGACACAACGTGTAGTCAGACTCACTTCTTCTGCGTTTCTCCAGATTTAATTCGGATCTTCCGAATCTCCAGGACCTGTTTGGGTGGTTTGCTTGACAAGGTCCACAGTGTCTTTAGGTGCTTCCAGACAGCAGAGATTGACTGTGTGGGGCTCTCCCAGCTCAGTGTAATCCTCAGGACATCCCCGATATCCTCCTCCGTGAAGACCAGAAATGTGTTTGTGAAGTTCAGCGCAACTCCGTCTTGGCTGCAGACGACAGCTCAGTTTCAGTCATGTTTTAAAAGAAGGACCACATGTAGAGCACAGGATCAAACCGTGAACAACACTCACATGTCCACATTCAGCTCACTGGTGTCATTATGGGTTCCATGAAGTTTTATGTAAAATGTGGGGTCTGCATCATCTGACTTTTTCCTGTTGAAAATGTGCATCTTCATCTGATAGTGGTAACCTGCACAAAAATCTCCAGTTAATAACATCCCACTGAACAAGCAACCTTACGTCACACTGCCTGCAGGCCGAACAGCCTACCAGCAAACAGCCTGCCAGGTTTTCAGGTATATCTACCAGCAAATGGTGTGTCTGCCCGGGTTTTCAGGTACATTTTGCTGTTCCTCCTCTTCCTCATCTTTTTGGCATTGTAGCCGATACTGTTGCAGCGAGTCTTCCTGCAGCTCAGGCAGGTGCCCTTGTTGAACCGGTCAGGACCAGTGCACTGGTAGGCAAAGCCCGCGTGATCTTTGTTCATCAGCGAGTCAACGAACAGGTGCACAGCTCGCTCGTGCTCACACTTCATCACATCCATGAAGTCTGCACAGAAAAGCACACGCACACACACTTACTCAGAGCAACTTACATATTTATTAGTATGACAGTATGTGTGCTTGCTGGGAATGCTGCTAGCACCTTGCTCTACCTGCCCGAGCAGGTGAGCTACAGAAGTACAGAGGAGAGACACTCAAACACACCCCTAAGACACACCCTTCCAGACACATACTCCTCCAGGCAGACATACCTCCACACCCCCACAACCACCCTCCCCAACACACCACAGGACACACCTCCCCCAAACACATCCTTCCCCCCGTGAGACACGCACACGTCCCCAAGATGGCCGTGGTTACGCGAGATACTCACTCCCTGCAGCTGCAGAGGAGAGCACATCACCCAGGGCACAGCCAGGCTGGACGTCCCCTCCGTTGGGATAGATGTCGATGTCTCCAATAGGCTGCTGGATGCCGATGCTGACGCCCAGAGCTTCTCTCGTGTAGGTGTGGAGCACATCCACAAAGTCTGCATCGTCCGGCGAGAGCCGCCTGTCAGACTCCACGCCCTCAAACATGGGTCCAGCGGGGTCCAACCCTAAACACAGCACAGTTTTACAGCTCTGTACATCTGAACCCGTCATGTCTTTGAATCAGTAAGATTTTAATCAGATTTAAAGACCATGAACAAAAGCAAATTGTGGGAACTAGCATTAGTAGAAAAGAAAAACTTCTAGATCACCTTTATAACGTTACCTGTAATTCGCCCGACAGTGCCACGTACAAAGTTGCCAGCGAATCCAGCGACATGAGCCCCGAGGCTGTAGCCAATCATGTGCACTCTGTCGAGAGACAGCTGCTGCTCGTCCTGTGAGGAACAGGAAACACACCATCCTCTTCACCCAAGCCCAGAAACAAACGCTAACAGGCACAACACAGAAATGCCTCACGAAGGAAAACAGCTACAAAATAATTCCCTACTGGAATTATGACAGTGTGACGTGCTGACCGAATCGAACTTGTAACCGTTTTATATCATTCATTCCAACGGCTGCATTAGTAACACGGTAGGATGGACCATGGCTGACAGACAGACACACACACACACACACACACACACACACACAGTCTCTTAGAGCACCCAGTTTGCTATAATGCAGCTGTACCTGCAGCCAGTCCAGCAGGGCGGCGATGCTAAGTCCAACGTGGCGGGTGTGGTTAACCGCATCAGGATAGAGGAGGTGCGCCAGACCCAGCCAGTCCACCACGATCACGTTTGCTTCCATCTCCCTCAGCCGCACGGCTGCCACCAACTTGTACATCCAGCTCTCAAAAATGCCACCTATCTGTTAGAGGAAACGGACAGGGTTGGGCTTTTATCCAAACCACAGCAGAGATCTCCAGGAATCAATTGAGGCGTTTCAGAATGAGCCTAGTGGTTACTAACACTGTACTGTTACTTCACAAAGACATTTGGGAGAGAGCTGTTAGAACACAAGCACTTCCAACACACATCCCCTGCTCCCTGGAGTAAAGGTTACAAAACTCTGAAAATGAGCAGAATGTAAACCTGGGTGACATTTGGGTGAACCTTTCTGAGGTAACACGAGAACAGCGTCAACGTTGGTGCAATCTGTACACAGCCAACACAACTCACCGTCCAGCCATGGATAATGAGGATGGTCTTGGCTGAGGTGTTGAAGCCGCACTTCTCAAGAGACTTCCTGCTCCCAGGATGCAGGTAACAACCCTCGTCATCCAGATCCACAGACTGACGCATGTTGTATTTAATATGATCATGAAGCAGGCTGTTGTCCAGCTTATCATCATCACCTGCAAGAAGGCAATACAAATGTCCCTTTTTTATGTACCAACTTAGCACAAAAAACGTTTCATCAAGCCAGTAAAACAAAAACAAAAAAACAATCTAAGTACAATAAACGTAATAAAAGTAAATAAATTTTCCTTTGACAAAAATGTTTGTCTGGCATTGGTTGGCTGGAAGCGTCCAATGCACTCATAAGAGTTTGGGCACGCGGGTGAGTCTGGGAAACTGGAGATTTGATCTCCACATGTTAATGTCACCGGACGGTAACTCACACAGCCGCATCACCGCTCCGCTCAACAACGGAATTTCTCTTTTCATCGCAAAAGCCTCTCTCCCACGCTTGAAAGTTTGCCTGTTCAGATCTGTTCATGGAATCTCTGTGTGAAAACGCTGTAAAACAAGCGGCGCCTTTTAAATCGAGCTTGTGATTGTTTTACACCGTTCATTCTAACGGATGCACGCGACAACGATGTAGGACGGACCGTGGTTAAGACGCGGAGCTGCTCGGGTACTCTATACAAAGGACATCGGTGAATGGTGCATTTTTCCGGGCTTTACGGTGCTCACGTGCACAGCATCATATAGGGCAGGGAGCAGAGCCTCAGCGCGGACACTTTAACTTTTGAAAGTGTCCGTTAATTCAGTTTCAAGTCCTATAAACTAAGCGGAAAGCGGTTTTACTAACAATCGAACGAAAATGTTTTCCTTCCTTATAACTATTAGATGTTGATGAAGAGAGATTTAATTACAACGTGCACGGAATACAGATAAACATCTACAGCCTCTGAATTAAGGGAGTCAATCGCTTTAAAATGGTGCAGTAGGATCACCGACCTTCTTACCTTCGAGAAGCGTGTTTTTTCCGGGCGTATTGGTACCAGCACTTACAACACACGTGATGAAACATAACGAAAATGCGAAAAAATTTATTGAGTTATCTACCATAATGTTTAAAGCCTTAAATTAGACGTCCAAAGTACTTTAACTGAAGTAAATGAAGAAACTTCTTTTTATTCTTATTCCACCAGTTATAGGTGTCAGAGAAATGAATGAACGGAGATCAGGTTGCTCTTTAGAGTTTTAAATAGATTATTCAGTCATCTGATCATCGGCAGATCTCTACGAGAAAATTCTTTCTTTCTAATTGGTCAAGCCCCTGGGTTTATGTTCGAGGGCGTGGCAAAAGAATTTGAATGAAAAGGGACAAACGCGCACACTTGCTCACGTTCGGGTTTAACCCTCCGCGTGCCGGTGCCTGCTCACGGGCACGGTCTTCCTCGAGGATAGTTGTCGCAGATGGTGCGCATGTGATGTGGGAGTTCGCGAGGATGAGCAAAAACAGCTTAGTGTAAAATATATATCTGTTTGAAGTGTGTACAAGTATCTTCTCAAATATTTGTATGTAAAGAAAACGAAACGACTGAAATGATACTGGACATTTTTAATGTATACTTATACTGGACGTTTTTAATGTACACTTAAACTGGGCGTAGAGAGATTATATACGACGAATTATTTATTTTATCATTAACCCCTGCAATGCCAAAGACAAAAATTTGTGACGCTCAGGTGTAAATATAAGCATCTAATAGTCCGTTACCGTAGTTGTGTGTGTGAAACCACTGTTCTCCATTCGGTGCCCGCTTTCCGCGGGTTTCTCACTCACTTCTACCGTTATGTTAAGAGGATATTTACGTCACTAATTAATTTACTGTTAGTTTATCTGCAGAAAAGTCATGATTTCATTCCAATACATTTGTACAGAGATGTTTGAAGGTGCAGTAAGTCATTTCCCAATCACTTGGCTTTGGTGTTTGACATAATATTTACTCCACTCAGTATATACTGCATACTGGTCCCTGTAGTAGTGTGCAGTATATCATCCTGTATGCACAAGTAATAATATAGGATCACACAACCATACGAAGGTTCCACCCACTCGTAACAGATTCCCACCACTGCATGGTCTAGTACACAGTAACGACTACAACTTTGAAATATTTGAGAATATTTTTAATTGAAAGATTTGGCCCAAGAAGTGCTGCATCCTGAAAAGATTCATTGTGGTCTCACACTGCATATGGCACTGAGTCTGGGAATAATATGAGATAGGCTATTTCAATCACAGTAATGATGAAACAGCCATTATACTGACACCTAGTGGCCTGGATGTTTTATGGTCTATTTTATATCTATATTAAAACATAGTCACCTCCATAATTACAGAGCTGTTTACACTGAAAGCATCAATTAAGTTGCACAAAGAATGATGTCAGTAAATGCCTGCTGTAGAATGAACTGATTTATTTGGAGACTACAAAGCAATTATTCATAAACTGAAATTGAACTGTGGAGGAAATTTGTAAATACAGTTTGTGATAACTAATGATAAACTGCACAGACTTATAAACAGACCTGAATAGAGTTAGTTAAATACATATGGGCCTGCACAAAGTTAAACAACAATGTTAAGATGGTCATTAAATGTTAAAGAGACCAGTGATTTGTGTGTGTGTGTGTGTTCATTATGTTTTGTCTTGTTCCAGGCTTTACATCCCAGTGCAGACAAGAGATGTGACTTCTTGTGTGTGTGTGTGTGTGTGTGTGTGTGTGTGTGTGTGTGTGTGTGTGTGTGTGTGTGTGTGTGTGTGTGTGT
>JAOXYF010000186.1:0-14087 GCA_028565775.1 Sternarchorhynchus goeldii | reverse complement strand
TCTTATTGTTGTTTTATGTTGTTTGTATGTTGTTTATGTTTTTGCTCTGATTTTATTCTTTTATGTACGGTGACCTTAAGAGTCCTGAAAGGCGCCTATAAATAAAATGTATTATTATTATTATTCCAGAATAACATCTGCAATGAACAATACCTTGTTATTTAAGGAACGGACGTTGAACAGAACACATTTAAGATTAAAATCTGCGCTCGGAACCAAAACAGTTGGTGATATGTAGCATAGGTTCCGTTTATTGATTCGATGAGTTGACCCGACCGTTGCCTGGGAAACCTTCCGACGTCGCAAGGCCCACATCGAAGTAATATTGTTGGGCAGCTGCTTAAAATTGTAGGATCGACCAAGACCCCGATGACAGTATTTAGGTCATCGCAGAATACCAAGGTGGCGATGGAACAGTAGAGAAGCAGGGGTTTTATACCATGCATTGCGAAGCGCATAAAGGTCACTGAAAGAGTACTTTATCATCCCCGTCACCATGGTACGACCACCGTGGTAGCTGCAGCCATCACAGCCCAACAGAAAGAATAATAATCCCAGAATAATCCACATAGCCCGGATGATGTGTAGGCACTCACTCACAGCAGTTGTTTAACAACACCGGTGCTCCGCAAACGCGCAGCCACAGACACTCCACTCCAGAAAACTCAAAGCCACCAAGAGAGATCCACAGGACTCAAGCACAGTTTATCCAGTACATAATTCCATACACGGTGCTGGTTCAGGCGAAAAATGTAAAATACATAAAATACACAGGTGTTTCCTGGGGGAGAAGCGGCAGCCAAACGCGCCAGCGTGTCTCTTGCAACCCGGAAATCGAAACCAAGTGTTTCTATGTAATCATATAATCACGTGATTGTACTCTGTGAACTGTCCAGAGGAGCTTCTGCTTCTTATTGCACACACACACACACCTGCCTTGCTGCTTACGTGACTTGAAGGTCACTGTGCCTAGCAACCGCACATAGTATCAGCTGGATCTCAAAATATTCACCTAGTATCTAGAATAAAAGAATAGAACCCTCTGACTGCATTCAGAGCTCATGCAAAGGCATACTCTCACTTTATTATTTTAATTCTTATTTCTTCTTTCTTCTAAATAAATATCTACTTTTTATGACAGACTTATCTCACGAGGTTTGAAATTCCACTACAGAAATTGGCATAGTCGGCAGGATCAGCAAGGATCGCCACGGTAGCACAGACTGAAGCCCGTTGAGGACGCTCCCCAGTCTAGGACTGGGATGGACGCGGGAACCCCACAAGCTTAAGGGAAAGTACTGCCAGGACGAGGCTGACGCCTGGGGCTCCGCTGGCGACTCCCGCCTGATCAAGACAAAGAACTAAGTGGTGGAATATTGATTGGTGAATTGTAAGTACGACACTTACTTTCTTTCCACACACAGCACGCGTCTGGTTGGTATATATATAGATAGGGAAGTCTGTTGAGACTCCAGAAAAGTAGTTCTGGGAACTACAGTAGTTCAGGGAAATACTATTTAGAAGCCTAACTAGATAAATGGCCATAATGTAGGCGTACATAAGTGTATCCACATCCGGACCGATCGATACAACCAATAGGAAGACGGTGCTTTGCGTTTATTTTGACAGAATTACATTGTGAAGACAAGCGGAAAAGAAAAAATACTGTCATAAAAAGTAGCAATGGGGTTGTCAAACAGTAAACGGTATATGTTTGATCCAGACAAGTTTACTAGCAGTCTGTTCATTCAGATGAATGCCAACTACGGTTCTGATTGCTGTAAACATGTTCCATATTGGATAGAAAATTATGGGTTTGCTCCAAAAGGGACTTTGAGTGTTCCATACTTACATAAATTAGTGCAAAGGGTTCGAGAGAGACCTAAAAAGGGAAATAAAAAAGCATGTAGATATGATGAGAACAAGGAAGATATGTTGGTTAAAGCTAAGTGTTGGTTGGAGGAAGCTAGAAAGCGAGCAGATGCACAGAATGCGCAAAAGGCGCTTAGGAAGGAAAGGCAGGTAGGGACAGAAGGTTGTACTAATGAAGTGCCTCAGTGTGTATCCCTAGTCGATCCTGACTTCGATGCCACCCCATCGTGCTGCAGATGTGAGCCACTTCCGCATAATGGGGGAGAACCACCCCAGGCATCGGCGCTCCCAGTCCCAGACCAAGAAGAAGGAGACCCATCAGATGTGCGACCTCCAGCTTACCATGACGCAACGGGGGAACAAGATAAAGCCACTAGACGACAGGCAAGAACCACCCAAGCAACCACCATCCTCCCCTGGCACCCGCTGCACTCGTCTCCATGACATGGCTAGCACCAACCCTTTCAAGAACCCCACATCGGACATCATTGAAGATCTGATATGCCTCTCAACGCCAGGGGTCAGTGGAAACCTGGATCAGAAGCTTCAGTTCGCCATGATAGAAGTATCTGGACCGGAGAGGGTCATTATGGTCCACCGACACTGGACCACAGAAGACATCATGAAAGCAGTCAAGGGTCTGGGTAAACTGCAGGACATCGGAGGACAACGCTTCAGTGAACAGCTCAATGATTTTGTGCATTCCTGCAGACCAACCCAATCTGAACTGAGACGATTACTGATGGTCAGGTTAGGACCTCAGTACAAGAAGATAGACTGCGACTGGAATCAAGAGGATGTGCGCCTCCATGTCCCCAAGTGGTGACCCCCAGTCAATGGAGGCAAAGACCCCAACGGCCCTTACTGAGTCATGATGGAATGACTGAAAGCCAGACTGGTAGCTGCGTACCCTGTCACAGTCAATATAGCGAAAATAGGCACCTGCAAACAAGAAGATGGTGTGTCTGTCAGCGATTTCCTTGTCCGACTGACAAGAATACACACAGACCACTGTGGCATAGAGGCCCCGTTGCAACGTGCCAATGGGCCCGCGGACGTGGGCGGATGGGAAGCTCACCTGAGAAATAGTTTCCTGATGAACATGAAAAGATAAATCAGCGACCTTGTCAGAGCCAACTGTGTGGGATTCAATACTGCCCCCTATCAACGATTGAGGAACATGCCAAGCACCACGAGGCTCAACTTGAGGCCAAGAAAGAGAAGAAAAAAGAACAAAAGCGTAACGACACCACCCATCAGGCAATGCTAACAATGGTCCAGTCAGTGGAGGCGATGAACAAAGGACGAGGCCGGGGACAAGGCAGAGGACAGGGAGGAAGAGGAGGTGGCCGAGGCAGAGGAAGACGCGTGTTACAACTGTGGAAAGACAGGCCATTATTCTCGGGACTGCCCTGGGGGACAGGACTGGGGTACCCCATAGTAGAGAGAATGTCTGTGCCTCTCCAATGAAGTATGGAGAATCATGAATTTAGTCACTGCTTCCTTATTCCTGAAATATGCCCTGCAAATTTACTTGCACGAGATCTCGTGTAAATTGAGGTGCACCATTAGGAGTAATCCAGAAAGTCTATTTTTGTCATGGGATTCGGACACACAGATGGTCCAGTTAGCTTCAGGGACCCCGCTGTACACATATGAGTGGCAGTGTAGGGAGGGGGCAGTAGTCAGTCATTTAGAGAGTTAAGTTACCTCTACTCTCCCTGCTACACTGCGTGTTAAAGAGAAAAATATGTTTCACTGTACTGCACATGTGCATGAGGGCCCTGACGTAGTTTTTGAAAGTAAATTCCATTTAGGAGAACCTGACTGTCTGACTATGACTGACCTTGTTTGGGATAGAGACTTCGCAGCAGGCCTAGTGAGACTGTCCGCAGTTCAACAGGAGCTGTTTTCAGTACATCAGTCGACTGCACACATATCACTGGCATCCACCCAAGAGGATCCTAATTGGCAAAATGTGGGACTTTGGGCTAGAAAGATAGCAAGGGCTAGAGATTGGGAAGCAGTCTGAGGCAATAGTGAAACTTCCAAAACCACAGTCAAAAAAGCAACTGTTGTCGTTTCTAGGTTCTTACTGCCGTATGTTCATCCCCTCCTACGCCGAAAGTGAGTGACCGTTGAGAGAATTAATTCCCACAAAGGGAAACAGCACGGCAAAAATAATTTGGACACCAGAGGGGGGAAAAGGCATTTGAGCAACTTAAACAAGCCCTGCAAACCATGCCAGCACTAGGGATCCCTGACCTACTTAAAGCATTCATGCAAATGGTCAATGCAAGGGGGAAATACGTATATGACATCAGTCCTAACACAAACACACGGAGACAAACAACGCCCGGTAGCATATTTCTCTTGCAAATTAGATTCTGTAGCCGCAGGCCTACCAATGTGCATTAGAGCGGTTGCCGCAGCAAAGAAGGCATTGGTAGCCTCTAGAGAAATTGTGGGGTATGTCCCTCTTACTCTGCTAGTGCCACATGTGGTAGTGCGAATTCTACAAGACCAAAAGGTAGCACACCTCTCCGCTCAAAGATGGCTCAGATATCATACGGCCTTGTTAGACATGCCAAATGTGACAGTTAAAAGATGCACAACTCTCAATCCCTCTACCCTCCTCCCAACATGACTGTCAGGCAGTGCTCAACCTGACCTGCAGTCCACGAATAGACCTGAAAGAGGTACCACTTGAAAACACAGAACTGGAACGGGTCAGCAAGCAGAGATGAAAAGAGAGTAAACAGAGCAGCTTATGCAGTGGTAACAGTGCATGAGGTAATAGATACACAATCTCTCCCTTCCAATTATTCTGCACAGGTAGCAGAATTAGTAGCACTCATTAAAGCCTGCAAGCGAGCCAAGGACAAAACTGTGAATGAATGAAAAACAGCACATGCGAACTTAAGCCGCTCAGCTGCAACATGCATCCACACATGCCAACACGTCACTATCAAAAGTGAGATAAGAAACAGGCTAAAGTGAGCCAAGAAACAGGCATGAATTAGACAAAATGCTTGCCCTTAGTACTGTGGCAGTGTAGAACTAGACCACAACCTAAAACTGGGCTGTCAGCATTTGAAATTGTTTTTGGCAGATCCCCTAACACAGGTATTGGACCACCAGAACTGAATCCCCACCTCATTGATGAACCGTTGCTGCAGTACTGTGTGTCTCTACACAAGTCTCTCTCCCTTGTGTCTAAATAGGTGAAGGCCAACCTCCCAGAACCGGCTGATCACCCTCTGCACAGCTTCCATCCCGGAGTTTGGGTGCTCGTCAAGGACTTTAGGAGAAGGAGGTGGAACCAGCCCAGGTGGACTGGCCCTCACCTGATCCTGTTGACCACCAACACCGCCGTGAAGACTGACGGCAGGGCTACGTGGGTGCATCATACACACTGCAAGCAGGCTCCAGAGCATCCTCCTGAAAATGAGGAACGCCCGCAAGTGCATGACTAATGCGCTATTGGTGGGAACGACAATCACATGCTTGCTGGGAACAGTGGTCATAGCAATATGGATTGTAAGATCAGCCTCTCATCCCACAGAACATCACAAGTTTGTAGGCGAAAATGTATATTGGCAGTACTTTAACTACACTGTAACGAAAGTCCATAATCAAACTGAAGCTTGTATTGTTTGCCATTTAATGCCTACATCCTCAAAAGACCCCCTAACATACGACATAGAGGACACCCCAGATGAAGTGGTGAAAGCCTGGGGAGAACCATGGCCAGTGCTAGCTGATGGTGACACCATTAGATTCTATGACGAGTATTCTACTAAGAAACCCAAGGCTCCCCTATTGGCAAAGGTGAGAAAGGACCAAGAATTCCCCGTGTGTATGGGTTAACAATATCAGTATGCCCTATGAGTGCACCCCTAAGGCCTGCACTAGAGGTAACTGGGATGGTCCTAACGCCACTGCACTTCGGGCCACCAACATGACTTTAGAGGGAGGAGTGTGTGCTGTGGTTGGAGACAAATGCTGCACTTGCATCCCTCCTAACGATGCAACCGGTGGAAACATCACCACTGCTTTTGAACACGAGACTGATCGCAGACCAGATCCATGCGGAGGAGAATGGAGTGCGACCATGGGACTGGGGCTGGGGATCTCATTGTCACCTGGCGCAGCCTTTTTATTATGATCTTGCCAACCGTTGTGCTTATATTGTTATTAATTTGTTGTGCTCCCCTGCTGTGCAAATGTATGATGAGTATGATTCATTCTAGTTTAGAGGCTAAGTACCAATTGCTTCAAGTAGAAGACTATAAAGAGAACGTAGACCAGACAGAGGATGATTCCTATGCCTTAGAGCAATTATTTGAAGATGATTGTGTGATTATTAATTAATAAGAATCAAAGGGGGAAATTGTGGAAGAATTTGTGCTTTGAGTGTTTCTATGTAATCATATAATCACGTAATTGTACTCTGTGAACTGTCCAGAGGAGCTTCTGCTTCTTATCGCACACACACACACCAGAATAGAACCCTCTGACTGTGTTCAGAGCTCATGCAAAGGCATACTCTCACTTTATTATTTTAATTCTCATCTTATTTCTTCTTTCTTCTAAATAAATATCTACTTTTTATGACAGACTTGTCTCACGAATATTGAAATTCCACTATAACTGAGACGCTGGTGCTGTCATCCCACCACTGCACACGTTCACTCAAGTTTGTTGTCGGTCGGGTGGAGGGATGCCAACTCCTCAGGGCACCCCCAAGTCTGTTACCTTCTGGTTCTGTCCTTTTAGTTAGGCTGTAATAGTTAATTGCCAGAGTTGCTGCTGCCACGCTTCTGAAATGTCTATATGTTATGTCCCATAAAACTAACTGTCCCGCTTTACTTTTAGCAACCTAATGGCTGTCCTTAGTACAAAGTAAGGATTGATGAGTCTCTCCTGCTACCTGTCCCAGACCAACCACCTTTAACTCATCGAGACGCAGATGAAGGATTAATCAACTGGATGAAGGCCCTCATCAGCACCCTGGTTGTCAGTTGATTTGATTTGATTTGATTAAAAAAAATATATCTAAATTAAAAATTTTACCTAAAGAAAATTCACCAACAATCAACTGAAATAACATTCCGAAAAAAAACTATATGATAATTTTCCAATAAACCAACAAACCCCAAAACTCCACAAAAAACCTAACTATATGGGTCCATGCTGATTAAAACCGTACACCTTCCAATGATGGGGGGCAAATGGTGGGGTAAATTGTGGGGTAAATGGTGGGGTAAATGGTGGGACAAACCGGGGGGGCCACAGCTTAGAGGAGTAAACCCCAAAAATCCTGGGGCACAGATGGAATTCTAAATGGGACAGTAAAAACACTGACCTGCAATTCTAGCTGGTTATTCTAAATGTTTCAGTTGTGTTCAATCATCACCGTGTGTGTGGGTGTGTGTTAACACTGTTAACAACTGTTAACAATGAATAACAAAGCTGAGAAGCAGCTGAAGTATGCAGCAGGATTAACGTGATGCTAAGTGCTGTCTTTTTAAATTAGCACGAGTTCAGTCTGTAAACTGTTCTAATAACATGTGTAATGTATGTGCCATTTGGAGAAGCTTTAACAAGATTTCTGTGGTTAAATCTTGGGGGAGCATTTACCTGTAAGGAGATGGTCTTCTAGGTGTTTCCATGGAGATGTGGGGTTGTCGGGGTCAAGGGTTAAGACAAGGTCATTGTCAAGCTAGTGGAATGAGAAAGGGAGGGAGAAAAGGGGTCAACGAGAGACAAAGAGGGAGATAGACAACGAGAGAGAGAGAGAGAGAGAGAGAGAGAGAGAGAGAGAGAGAGAGAGAGAGAGAGAGAGAAAGTGTGTGTGTTAAAGATTATCTATTCAGCAGACAGAACAGCTCAATAAAACCAATACTACCCCGACATGCACGCACTCACACACACAGCGCTTTTCCAGCGCTCCCTCACACGCTCACATTGTCCGTTCCTCTCAGCTACTGGACCACTGCATGAACACAGTAGCGTGAAACTGCAAATGCTCTAGACCCAGTTTTACTACCGCACTTACTCTAGAACTAGAAACACTTACTCTAGAACTAGAAACACTTACTCTAGAACTACAAACACAAGCACCCCTAGAGCCAACTGTACTGCCAGAGTTAATGTAGCCCCCGCCATGTCTCTAGAGCTAACGCACCCCCCAGCCCTGCATCTCTAGAGCTAATGCAGCTCCCGCATCTTTATTGCACACGTAGCCGGCAGAGAGCAATCACTGCATTCTCAGCAGAGTCAGCTGACCCACTCTAAGAGTTCTGGAGCCGACGAGACCACCTCAGGTAAACATTGCATATAACCACTGAAAACAGGTGTTGAGCAAGATGAAATCAGAGAACGGAGAGCGCAGTGTTAGGACAAGGCCATCAGCACTCCTGAGAGAGGAGACGCACTACCAATCTCAGGCTGCTCCGTGGGGTTACGTCATGAATGCTCACGTGTCCACTCCGATGCAACCTGCACTAGAGATAACGAACCCTCGTAACATGACCTGACTTCCGGGCTTTCATTTTCACAGTCTGAGGTGTGAGAGAAATGTGAGAAAGTGTTTGTGCATACGCACGCATGTGTGTGCGCGCGTGCGTGCGGCTGAGTTTGCACACATACTCACCGATGTGTCATATTTCAGTCCTCTATTGAATTGCCCGTCTTCTCCCTCCTCCATACTCTCACACTGATACAGACATGCATCTGTGGGGGCAGGAGGATGAGGGGGTATCAGAACATGAAGAGAATCTAGTATCTTGAAGGCAAGTGTGTCATTCCTGAAGGTTAATTACATTCCTCTAAGTATCCTGACCTCAAAACATGCCCGCCCGCCCACACACACGCAAGCTTGCAACCCATATTCTGTCACTATTACACTCACACACACACCCCTCCCCCTCACATGCCCAGACCCAGCAACCGTGTGAAGAGCAGTGACAGTTCCTAGATCAGCAGCACTGAACGAGGGATTAAGAGAGCTTTTGATTCCTTGCATTAAAGCTGACCTCAGGCCTTTAATCTCATAATCACCATTTAATTTCAAACCCAGTGGAGCCTGAAAACCAAACTGTGTCACTGTCCAATTACTTACACACTGCACTTCCTAAATGTGTTTCTGCAGGGGGGGAAAAAAAAAAGTGTTATCTACATAGGCCGCCTGACTAGCATTCAAGATGCCTACGTATGTAACAGTTTACTTCACTTCTTTGACTCACAGACTGCAGCAATGGTGTCAGTCATTAAATGATAACCACCCCCCTTATTAATCCACTACAGCAGAATAAATGTAAAATATAGGTGTTAACCCACATATGGCAAATTCACACTGATACTCAAACTCACAACTCAAGCCGATGACTACCTTTTGATCGGTATAACGAGTATAATTCCAAACACTAGTAACAAATCTTTAAAGGAATATTTACAGTACTTTTTTAATCTACAGTACAAAAAAACACAACATGCAAATATAAGGGTGCGTCCCTTAGATTTGCACGTTGTGTTTATTTTTGTACTGTAGATTAACTCTAGCTATGTATTAAAATCCGGTTGTTCTAGCCTTCCACGGCAGTCAGTGAACCTTAAAATCTAAGCCTGCAGCATTGCACCTGACCATCCCACCGGCTGACATGAAGCCCATCAGCTCGCGTGCGGGTGTGTTTTCGGGGCAAAGGTTGGAAACTAGGTCAAGCGAAACAATGCAAACACACGGCGGTTACTGTAGTGTCCGTTTACCATACGCTGCTTCTGTGCTGAAGACCAAAGGGTGGACGTTACTTGTTGCTGCTGGTTACCTACGGCTAGTTGTAAGTGAGCTGCTACTGTGTTCACATCCGGAGGAACGTTGAGCTAGCCGGGCGTCAGCGCACGCATCTCGGCGCTGCCATGAGCCGCCAGTATTGATCAAATAGAATAAAATACATCTCAGCACTCTCTTCAGTACTAGCCATCGTAGCTAACTAGCTAGCTAGCTCAAATCATTGTTTTCATTCAACTATATATTTATCTTAAATCGTAAAATAAAAAAAAAACAACCAAAAAACGCGGGATAGAATCTTGTGCGTTGCAGGTACGTTACTTACCCCAATCTTCGCTCGTGAGAAGATTATCGGCAAAGAACCGACTGTCCAGGTCGGACAACAGTTCCGCAGTCATATCCCCCGCAGAAACGTCTAGAGAGGCGAGCTCCGCTAGCAGTTACGCACACGGCTACACCAGCGCACATCAACTAGATGAGATAGACTTCAGCGTAAATCCTAGGTCATCAATCCATATGTTCGAGGAAGAAATGAAGCTGATATTAGTAGAACTTCCAGAATTATTTATTTGTACTATTTCACAATTCTGCTTGACATAGCACACCGCTATCCATCTGACACAGATAAGGAAATTGATTTTCCTAAAAAAAAGACCATCCTTCTTTTTTCGACAGTATCCAATCGAAGAATAGTAAATTAGATTGGTCACCCGTACAACCAATCAAATTCTTAGGCGGACATTATTGGGCGAGAGCTCAACCAATGGTTAATCTAAACAGGAGAAATGTGGGATTTAATTAATCTCTTAACCAATTACAAAAGAATATTTTGAGTCAATGTCATCAAAACCAATACTAGTGAAGTATTCCATAGTTTATATAAGATAGACATTCATGTTGCCCAACGAAACTATTGCCACGCCTACCATACCTTGCAAGTGCTAAAATATGCCCGACTTGTCCAACACGTTTAAGTTAAATTGTATGTTTTCTTAGTAATCTTCCTAAAACAAAAGTTCTGTAACAGAACGTTACACAGGCCTGTTAGTCTACTTTAAATCACGGTGTGTAAATTCATCAGTATTAATAACATAATGCAACGTTTTAGTGTGGCGATAAATTAGTCAGCGAGCTACATAACTTCCGTCATTTCAGTACGTCCGGGTTTGCACGTTATAATCTTGTATCATGGTACTAGTTATTTTACCACGCAACAAGTGTCTTGGTATCATCCAGTTTCCAAGGACAGATTAAAGAAAACTGAACAAAGTGAATATAAATAATAACGTCGGTTCTGCTTCTTAGGCAGGATAGTAAGGAAAACAATAGCGGTGTGAAAAGTAGCTGTAAAACTTTAAGGAAAATCTGCAAAAGCACTTACGTAAACTAGTTAAAATATAGCGAACTATGCACTTGTCTTAAAAGCTCGAAACTCGAATTTGAGAAAGGCTTTCTATTTTATTAAGTGTGGGGTTTCTGTACATTGTCACTAGATGGCGTTTTTATTAAGAACAAGTGGCGCCATCTAGTGACAATGTAAGAGAAATCCCCAGTCCCGGTTTCGGAAACACGTGCTACCATTCTTGGCTTGGCAAAGTTTATTCTGCAGACCTGAGCGGAGCACGATTCTTCAGCGCTGCTCCAAAGATCGTTTTATAACCACACACTCGCTGTCGCCTATGGAAGACGAAAGGTGGTAAATAAAAATAAACAGATAAAAAACATAAACGAATGAATAAGTAAACGTGCAAAATAAAAACAAAAATAAACAAGTTTATTTAAACCTTTATGAACTTCTTATGTACCGTTCAGCTTTTAATACAATTTTACCGTCAAGGCTCTTTGACAAACTGCAGAGACTAGATGTCTTTGTTACTGGATTCTCGATTTTATTTATCTAATAGAAAGCAGGTGGTGAGCAGAGGTGTCCCCATGCCTCGAGTTCTTAACACTGGTGTAGCCAGGGTTGTGTTTTTTCTCCGTTATTATGTTCTCTGTTTGCAAATGATTGTACTTCCAGTTTAGACATTATGACTGATGTCTTAAGGTGATGAATCAGCATTCAGGGAAATGGTCAGTTATTTAGTGAATTGGAGACAGATGTACAAGCTACACTTGAACACTGATAAAACAAAGGAAGTGGTGGTTGACTTCAGGAAAAAGGGAACATACCTGCCACCGTTGGATGGTAGTGGTTAAGGAGTAGAGAGGATTTATACAACTGTCTTGTTGGGCAAAGCTCATCAAATAACTCTTTTTTATTTATTTATTTATTTGTTTTTTGTAAAACAGCTGAGGAAATTTGGATTGTTTAGAGTCTGCATGCTGCACTTACAAAGTTGTTAACCGTTTCAGTACACAACTGATGCAGCAATACTATAATACTACAGCACTTGAGAGAGAATGCCTGGTGAAAGTGGTACGAACTGCATCAAAAATCATTAGTTGTGCATTCCCATCTGTTACTCCATATATATCAGAAGAGTGAGGAAGGCAGCACATAGAAGTTATGATACTTCACACCATGCAAATGAAATTTGAAACTTCTCCCTTCTGGCAAAAGGTTATAGAGCATTTCTTGTAGAACATCTCGAGCCCGAATCAGCACATTGCTTCTTCTGTTAGACTGTCAAATTGTTTTTTTTATAATTTCATGATTTTAATTGAATTATTCTAGTATAATGTGTTTTATAATTTTAGCATTTTAAGTATGTTATTATGTATAATGTGTTTTATAATTGTATGATTTTAAATATATTATTCTTGTATAATGTGTTTAATAATTTTATCATTTTAAGTATATTATTCTTTGAAAGTTTGAAATCAGAAATCTTCTACATTTCTAGATTTATTTATCCACTATAATTAAGTTATGCAGCAAATCATCATTTAAAGGTCTTTATGAATTCATTAGTACATTACATTTTAAAATCCTGTAAAGTAATACATTGTTCCCTCTTTGTGACTACTGCAGTCTCAGTACATGATGAGGACTCTTGGTGGATATGAATACATATACAAGACACCAACACCAATGAGTTCTCAGGCAGGAAGATTTTTTTATGTCTAAGCTTTCTTAACATTTCAAACTGTTTTTGGCCAAAAGAATACCATTTGCATGTTATATTACACTAATCATTCCTCTTATTGGTTTATACCACTGTACAGTCATTTCACATTATTCAGAATATACAGGCAAAGTTCCTCTATAACACGTAACACACTAGATATATGTGCAAGATGCCACATACTGTTTGTTTTGGTTTTTAGCTTTTTAAAGTTATTTCCACAGGTTTTCAGTTTCTCCTAAAGAGTATATATGGCCTAATGCTTTTTCTTTCACAGCACCCATGTGCACCCACCCACACACACACACACACTGTTACTGTAAAATATCCATTAACTGATATCATATAAAATTAAAAATTAACAAATTGGTATCGCATATTAAATGATATTGTAGCACAAGTTCTAGTTCAAGAGTGTATGAGAGAGAGAGAGGGAGAAGGACAGAGAGAGGGAGAGGGAAAGAGAAAAACAGGGAGACAGAGTGAGAGTGAGAGAGAGAGAAAGTAAGAGTGAGTGGCCACATATACAGTATATATGTGGAATGATGCTAGAAATAAAAGACAAAGAGGTGTGATGCACTTTAATGAGGTAGAAAGGCCCAAATAAGGTGGCAAACACACATATACACACACACACACACACACACACACACACAGTCAACCAGCAGCGGTTCTTTGGTTCTTACAGAACAAAAGCAATGTAAAGTATTCATGCTTTTGATGGATGTAGAAGAACTGCGTTAGAAATGAAGTGGGTGTAGAAGAGCAGCGGGTGTAGAAGAGGAGGGGGTTAGATAGATTTGTGCCCATAGAACTATGGGCACATATGCTAAAAAAACAACTCAAAACCTTTTCAGTCTGAAAGGCGCTCTGCTCAACTGGAAGCAGAACATGACTGGTGCTGACCATAACCAATGTCATTCAAAATAACCAGTTGGTGGAGCTTATTGTTAGGAAACCTTGTGCTTGCTCAGTAGCTGTGTTTTATGTGCAGAATAAGAAATGTTACACCACTGAAAGTGTGGCTTTGCATTTAGCATTAAACAATTCTTTTAGTTCTATGGTTTTAGTTTCTTGGAAAACTACCTGGCAAAGTAGCTAGGCTGTAAAGTGCTCAACCCCCCACATCCAACTCTCTGACTTTCTTTTCTCCCCTCTCATCAGACAAAATCCTTCAACTCCTGACTTCTGGCAATCCAATTACATGCCCAAAGGACCTCATTCCTTCCACTCTATTCCAGAAAATAGAGCAAACTCTGCCTTCTATTCAAAAGACAGGATAAATAATTAGGCAGATTCCCAATTAGCGCTTTGTAAATAAAAATATACCAATGTACCAGGCGTCGTGCCTGCAA
>JAOXYF010000184.1:0-14112 GCA_028565775.1 Sternarchorhynchus goeldii | reverse complement strand
TCTATATACAGCACGTTCACTCCTGTGTGGTGTCTATATACAGCACGTTCACTCCTGTGTGGTGTCTATATACAGCATGTTCACTCCTGTGTGGTGTCTGTATCTATATACAGCACCTTCACTCCTGGGCACAAAAATGGGCCAAACCCAAAATTAAATCTCATGGTTCTAACAGCAAATCATTGGTCAGAAAATTAACAAGAACAAACCCCCTCCTCCACCCCCCTCACACACACACACATACACACACACACACACACTCGTGAAACCTGTGTACCATGTACTCGTTATTGCTCACTGCTGTAGTGAACTAAAAACTTACATACAATACAGAAAGATAAAATCATGAAAAGATTTTGATCATTTTGAGTTTGGCCCATTTTTTCCCAGGGTTATTGGGATGGGTTAGTGTTTTAAGTAATCTTTTCATTCAGTTGATCATTGTATTGGCAAATATCTACCAGTAGATGTCACTATATTTTTCACTATACATTTCATTATGCTTTTCTCTGGCTGATCTCTGTATTTATGTTCCGTTTGTCTCTATGATTTTCTGTCCTTTTGATTCGTTTTACATGCAGCTCTGGGTGGAGCCAGACTGAGGCCTGAGCTGCACAACAGAGGAAATCTGATGTTTTAAGGGTAGAAATGAGAGTAAAGTTTTAAAAAGACAGTAATTTTGTACTGTAATGAACAGGAGAAAAAAACAAGAAAGAAAGAAATCAAGACAGAAGAGTGTTCAAGCCAAAGTGTAAAACCTCAGAGTGGGTTTTAAAACCTCGCTGGAAACAGATCAGCAAGGAAGGAGAGGAGAAGGGTTGGGTTCTGCCTGATGTTCTCTGTGACCTTAGAAAGGTGACGCATCTTTTTCCTTCGAAAGGCCTTCATCTGAATAACACACACGATACACCCTTCATCTGAATAACACACACGATACACCCTTCATCTGAATAACACCTGATACACCCTTCATCTGAATAACACACATGATACACCCTTCATCTGAATAACACCTGATACACCCTTCATCTGAATAACACACGATACACCCTTCATCTGAATAACACCTGATACACAAGAGACGACGAATTTTAGCGCCTCATTTTGAGGTCCCACAGATAAATGTTTTGTATATATTTTGTGGTTTAGACAAAGCTCTGTTGGTGTGTGCTGTAGGGGGAGAGTGGGGAAGTCCTGCCACATTCCAGAGGTGTCACTGCACTGATGAATACAGGCTACAGAGATCAGATGAGGCTGAAATCCAGTTGGTCTTTGACGGAGCCACAGCTCAGAATGCTGGAGTGTTTCTGTGGAAAAGAAAAGGTTTGTGTAGCAAATCTATTTTGACACTATTTACTATGAACTTTGATACTTTGGCTAAAATGTAGAATTTGAGAGTAGCTGCAAAGTTCACTCAGCCATGTGCATGTGAAGGTGAGTGGACTGGCATTTTGAATGGCATATTTGTTGGAGTACTGATTGGCGTGTTGGTTGGAGTACTGATTGGCGTGTTGGTTGGAGTACTGATTGCCAGTGACAGTTTTGGATGGAATTTTCTCTAACTGAAGTCATCAGGGGGTTTTGGCTATGGTTTGTGTTATGAACTACTGGCAAAAGATCTGTAGACTATTTTCACCATCCATATTCTTTCAATTCAGTTTAACTGAATTTTATTTGCATAAGATTTTTTAGAGCAGACATTGTCACAAAAGCAACTTTACAGAAATCCAGCTTCAGCTAGTTAAGAGTAACAGTGATGAAAGCATCTCTGAGATGTCATGAGACAAAACCTCTGGCATCATATATTAGAGTTTTACATTATTGATCTTAAGAGCAACCAATATATGCATTTTTGTTGCTGTTTGGTTTTCAAATTTTTTTTTCTGCAGACGATGGAAAACAACAGAGGAAAAAGCACAAAACTCATCAGTAAAGAATATCTAAAATGCCACACCCAGACAGAATTACTACTTAGTTTCTAACAAAGAATGTGAAAGGAGAATCATCCTGCACCTGTCAAACAAGGGAGTCACAAAGAAAACAAGGGAGTCACAAAGACAGTGGGTCATTTTGAGTGGTCACCAACTGCTCTTCTGGTTTCTCTGCCCCCTATAACTGTCTCTTCACCTTCTTTCATGCCATTCTGTACTCTATTCTACGCCATGCTCCTCTATTCTACTCTACACTCATCTACCCTTCTACTCATTACTCTATCCTACTCCACGGTACTCTACGCCATGCTCCTCTATTCTACTCTACACTCATCTACCCTTCTACTCATTACTCTATCCTACTCCATGGTACTCTACCCTATTCAACGCCGCAACCCTTCTCCACAGTATTCTGTCCTATTCCCTGGTACTCTGCCTTACTCCACAGTACTCTATCCTATTGTACGGTATTCCACTCCATGCTCCTCTTTCTTTTTCCATAGTATTCTATCCTACTCCATGATACTCTACTCCACACTCCTCTACCTTTCTCCACAGTATTCTATCCTACTCCACTGTACTCAACTCTACTCCACGCTCCTGTACCTTTCTCCACAGTACTCTATCCTACTCCACAGTACTCTATTCCACGCTCCACTACCTTTCTCCATAGTACTCTATCCTACTCCATGGTACTCCGCCTTACTCCACAGTACTCTATTCTACTCTATGGGACTCTGCCCTACTCCAATGCGCTCCGACACTCTACTCCATAGTACTCTGCCTTACTCCACAGTACTCTACTCTACTTCATGGTACTCTACTCTTCTACCTTTCTCCACAGTATTCTATCCTACCCCATGGTACTCAACTGTACTCCACACTTCTCTATTCTACTCTACACTCATCTACCCTTCTCCTCGGTACACTATCCTACTCATCGCTGCAACCCTTCTCCACACTGCTCTGTCCTATTCCCTGGGACTCTACCCTACTCCACAGTATTCTATCCTACTCTATGACACTCTACTCTCCATAGTACTCTATAGTACTCTGCCTTACTCCACAGTACTTTATCCTACTCTATGATACTCTGTCTTACTCCATGGTACTCTGCCTTACTCCGCAGTACTCTATCCTACTCCATGGTACTCCACAGTACTCTATCCCTTTTCTTCTGTAGTATCTTAAGGTCCATGCAACCTCAGTATGATGTCATTGCCCTCTAGTGCTTAATTGCATCTTAATTCTTTTTTTTCTGGGTTACAGAGAGAAGAAAGTCAGGGTCATTAGTCATTTGAAGATGGGCAGGTGTTGGCTGTATTCCATGAGTACAAATGATTTGTTGTCCTTCTAGGGCACAAGGATGCATTCCACTGCACAAGAGGCTTTATTCTCTCTCTTTTCTATCTCTCTCTGAGTTGTTCTTCCTTTTGGAGTTTTTCCCTTACAGACGTGTCCATCTGTTCATTGTTCTGCCTCACCTGTGTGGTCTGAGTAGCAGGTGCAAAAATATGCTTGAGCACATGGAGTACAGTCTAAAAAAATGAACGCATGAACTACAGTCTAAAACATGAACACATGGACTACAGTCTAAAAGCATGAACACATGGACTACAGTCTAAAAGCATAATCACATGAACTACAGTCTAAAATATGAAAATCAAGAAGTGATTATGTGGATGTTTGAGTCATAGAGATTGTTTTGTTATTCTGTGGGTTTTTGGGGGCACAGAGATGTTCCAGATGGCTCCTGGCCTTCACAGACCTGTCACACTGGCAGTGTGTGTCATCAGCTTTTGTCTGTTTAAACCCCTGGGGACAGAGTACAGAAAGGGACACACATACACACACACACACACACACACATCATTGACTATGTGGGAAAAGTCTGGCATGAGCGAATGAGAGACAATGCAGGAGTAACTGATCCATCCATACAAGAGAGCAAAGCTAAGCCTGAGGTTGTGCACTTTCTCTCTCTCTCTTTCTCTCTCTCTCTCTCTCTCTCTCTCTCTCAGTCACACTAGGTGGAGCTGGGCTTTCCTGGAATTATCGGGAGTAGCTTTTCCTGTTGCTCTCACTCCTCACAGTATCTGCTTCTCTCTCTCTCTCTCTCTCTCTCTTTCTGTCTTGGTCTGTCTCTCTCCCTTTCTCTCTCTCTTTAACCCAGTCATTCTGTCTCTTTCTCTATTATTTTCTCTCTATGTAGTTAGGGTTGGGAGCTCAGTATCTGGATTAGTACGACATGACAAACTGCACTATCTGGATTCTCTGCCCTTACAGGGACATTTTTCTCTAAGAAAAAAGACTTTGGTGAATCGGATCAGAAGTGTTCACAAGCTGAAATGGCTCTGAGGTACAAAATGTGGCGAAATCCATCGGTGGGTATCTGAAGCCCAGCCTGGGCTGTGTGTTACCGGGCATCTGTGTAATCTTATGTTTATATGCTTAATGTATTTGTCTGCTGTATTGATAGACAATGGAAATGTTAGTATGCTGTTGCAGTTATAGATTACACTACTGCTGGACTGTTGTACTCACTTTCTTTTCTGAGATGCCTGTGAGTGTATTTACTTTTGTCTTAAATGAAATTTAAGGTGTTGTCAAGTAGCAGGTGACAATACATACAATACAGTCTCTTTATAAATGATCATTCTGCCCTCATACCCATGTCCAAATGATGGTTTGGCTCCCATTACTTAACAGGCTAGACTGGCTCTTTAATCCACAAAATAGGATTCTGTAACCTAGCAAAGCACTGTGTTACTGTCCTGCATATCATGTGACAGGGTGTATGGAAGGCCTTTTTGCCAGCTGTTTAAGTGTAAGACACTTTCTTGCCGATCCCAGTTCACTCAGGATAAGGGCACCTAAACACGGAGCAGGAGGATTCAGGAGGTTTAAGGAGCAAAGGCTTTCCCATTGTGGCAGGAGGAATTACAGCGCCTCACATTTCTGCTTTAATGAGCTTCCTCTTCTGTGTGCACTGTGACAGGGAGTGTGCTAGGGTGCTGTGTGCACTGTGACAGGGAGTGTACCAAGGTGCTGTGTGCACTGTGACAGGGAGTGTGCTAGGGTGCTGTGAGCACTGTGACAGGGAGTGTGCTAGGGTGCTGTGTGCACTGTAACAGGGAGTATGCTAGGGTGCTGTGTGCACTGTGACAGGGAGTGTGCTAGGGTGCTGTGTGCACTGTAACAGGGAGTATGCTAGGGTGCTGTATTTCTCAAGTAAAATACCTCTCTACTCACATTCCAGTCATGTGTGCATGTGTGTGTGTATGTGTGAGTATGTGTGTATGTGTATGCATGTGTGTGTGTGTGTGTGTGTGTGTGTGTATGTGTATGTGAATATGTGTGTGTGTATATGCATGTGTGTATGTATATGTATGTGTGTGATTTTATGTAATGCTGAATTAGTCAAAAGGAGTCAAAAGAGCATAAATAATCATGATTGATTAGACTGGTGTTGTAAACTCTTTTCTGAGTGTCTTTCTTTCATGAGGAGAATGATGAGCAGTGCGGACTGCACTCTTCCACTCATAACACATTCTTTGTCAATGTCCACATAATGAAGCATGGTGTGGAAAGGCCTGTTCTTTTTCTGAATGTACACCATCTTTCTATCATGGGGCCACTTTTCTGTTTCCTATATCAAATCTGAATCATCAAAATACACATGACATCACTCTAGTTGTGTTTCTTTCTAAGCAGATCCTCTTTGGACATTAAATCCTCCAGTGGATCCCATGAAGTTGCTTTTACTCCTGCCTCTCTTATAACAGACGTTTGTACTGTACCTACAGAACCTTCCCTGGGTTTCGCTGACGTGGACGTCACTTTGTTCCATGTGAAGATGGACACTCTGGAGTCGGAGCTGACCTGCCCCATCTGTCTGGAGCTGTTTGAAGATCCTCTGCTGCTGCCTTGTGCCCACAGTCTGTGCTTCAGGTGCACCCAGCGCATCCTGCTCTCCCACCGCCCCTCGTCCCTGGAGCCCCCAGCCTTCCAGTGTCCTACCTGTCGCTATGTTATCACCCTTAGCCAGAGAGGTCTAGAAGAGCTTAAACGCAACATCACTCTGCAAAACATCATCGACCGCTTTCAGAAGGCCTCTCTGAGTGGACTCGGCTCCCCGCACGAAATCCACTGCTGCAAGCAGGACCAGGACCGATTCCCATTCGGAGTGAACGGCGCACCAACCATGAGCTCTCCTGGGGAAACCATCATGAGTTCTCCCAGTGAAACCATCATGAGCTCTCCCAGTGAAACCATCCTGTGCCAGTTCTGCGAGCAGGACCCACCACAGGACGCTGTAAAGACCTGCATCACCTGTGAGGTATCGTACTGTGAGGACTGCCTGCGTGCCACACACCCCAATAAGAAGCCCTTCACGGCCCACCGGCTGACTGACCCCCTGGCTGATTCTCAGCTGCATGGGCTGGCCTGCCCTGAGCACCCAGATGAGAAGGTGAACATGTACTGTGTGACGGATGAACAGTTAATCTGCTCCCTTTGCAAGCTAGTCGGACAACACCAAGAACACCAGGTGGCTGCTCTTGCAGAGAGATATGATAAACTGAAGGTAAGAAATCTCTCACACACTGGTAAAGGGAGAATAACTACAGGTAAGACTTGTCCTGGACCCACTAACCCTAACCCTAACCTTAACCCTAACCCTAACCTTAACCCTAAACTTAACCTTAACCCTAACCCTAGCTGTTTGCTGGTGGAACTGAGATACACGTTGCATTTATTTTGTGGTTGATACCAGATATCATGATGTGAACATTCTTAATATTCTTAATGTAGTATAATTGTTACTACATTAATGTAGTAACAATTATACTTAATAATATACTTAATGTAGTATAAATAATTGTTAAACTAGCATTTAAAGTTTATTTTATATATTATTTTTTTAAAAATATTTGTACCCATTTGAATTGATTTACTTTCGCATTATTTTCAGTAAAGTTTCTCTGGAGTTGGTCTAGCATTTCTCCAACTTTCTTTTGGATGTACATGTTTTGTTATCATCATCTACTTGATGAATGGCAGTGTGTTTCAACATAAGGCTGTTTGTGCTGAATAAGCAACTAATGTTCTGTTATATAGCTGTCTGACATATATTAGGAGTAGAGCTTTCTAGAATTAACTGGAGTGAAACTAGATTAGTATTTAGCCTGTACAGCTTGTCTCTCCACTGAAGTGTCCAAACCTCCCTAGAGAACCACATGGGCCTTTTCATTAGACATCAGGGTGTCCTAGAATTTTTATCTCATCTCTGACCAGATAAAAGATTTTCATACTGTCCCTGTGTTGAGCAGTGGAAGACTGGCAATAGCGACATTCGTTATTCATAAAACGCATTAAATATCCGATAAATGTTAAACATTTGATAAATATTAACATTAAAGATTTGATTAACATTAAACGTTAAACATTACACATTTGATAAATGATAAACATTAAACATTTGATAAACATTGAACATTTGAAAACTATAAACATTAAACATTTGAAAAACAATAAACATTAAACATTTAGAAAATGATAAACATTTGATAAACATTTAGTTTCTGCAAAATGACAAGAGACACAATGAAGTGTCCTCTAACTGCATAACTTATGAGTTCTAATGACTTTTACTCACACAAACACACACACATACACATTCACTCATGCACACACTTTTCTTGGCAAATCCACAGTTGTCTGCTGAAATTAACAAATAGAGAATAACCCTAACTGATGAGAATGGGGAGGTGTGACAGCTTCCTCTGGATGTGGCTCCACACCTCTGGCATGGAGAGTCTCTTTTCCTTCCTGAGAAAACCTGATAGGACAGGAAATTGCCTTGGTGGAGAACATTTCTGGCCCCAAAACAGCCTTTTTGGACACAGCCCACACACTTTCCTCTTTTCTTATATACTGGTTCCGTTTAGCAATAAAGTCATGGTTTTAAATATGTAATATGACCATGTGTAAAAATATTACAGTGATACTACATGAGCTCAGATCTGATCTTTCCTGCAGTATTACAATGCTTCTGTTCTATAAACTTACCACATCAAATCAGCGCTTGAAGTGGAAAAATAGTACTGGGACCCTCATGCTTGTTAGTGCGTGTATCTGCTGGTCTCAACAAATCATTAGGTATTAAGGTATTACATTCTGAATTTCTACAGTGAATAAAAGTTCACTGATGTTGATAACATACATATAATGACAACAGTGTGCCAAATGATTCATTTTTATAATAATATTGAATAATTTAACAATGTACTATCTGTACCTTTCTACTCACATTCCAGTTGTGTGTGTGTGTGTGTGTGTACACCATTTCATCCTCTGATCATCAATCAGGCTATTCATCTGTACTGGCGTTATTGTCAATGACGTAATTGGCTGTGGCAGCTTCGGGTGTTTTTGCTACATCTACAGGCTCCTCGCGCAAACATTAGCTGCTCACGGCCTGCATGTAATGTGGGTTCTTGCCGAGAATCTGCAGTATTATTGACTTAGACTAGCATTAACGTTATTTAGTGATAACGTTACTTAGACTAGCATTATTTAAACTAATGTTTCCCCAGCTGAAGAATGATTTACCTTTATGAGAAAAGAATGCAGATTTACGTGATGAATATTTGTGTGTGTGGAACAATGCAGGTTCGTTGTATTGCACGAGACAACACGAGACAACACGAGACAAATAATCCAAACAAAGCACTAACAGCAGGACACTGGAGTGCTGCATTCACACAAGTACACGCTGGAATATGTGTATAACCAGTCCAAGTACATGCTGGAATATGTATATCAGCAGTACACCTACTGGGCATGCTCCTGGTTCAGATATGACCTACTCTACCCCCTAACCATCTGTGAAGTCCAGTCAGTTTTCTTGCCTGTTTCTTGTTGTTGACTCTTAGGAAACATTACAAATCCTTCTCTAATCAGTAGGAAAACAAAAGGCTGTTTCAGGAGCTGCTTGTCCTGTGTTTCTGGTATCACCAAACCACAGCCGTCCCGTGGTGAATCGGTTAGTGAATCAACTTCTGTCTGCCAGTAGACAACTGCATCCCAGCTGGGTGTAATATTAATGCATATATTAATGCATATATTAATGTATGATCATGTGAAACGATATGGTAATGTGAAACTACAATTGTAAACATGAACATACCTGATTATTATTATTTATTACTTGTAAAATTACTGGGATATTGATCTAATATTGAACCTATTAATATTCAAATCACTGGGAGATTGATCTATCAGAGGTGTTGAGAAGGGCACCCATCCAGCTGATTAGTCTTCCTTGTTTTTAATCTTCTATCTGCGTCTAATATTGAGATTATTTAAAGGCAGTATGATTGTGTTCATCTGCACTGTCCTGACAGAGCAAAGCAAGCGGGATAAAACGAACTGGACAGCACATACACACGAGCCGTTCAAAACGCTTTACACACATAACAATGAAAGGACATACAAACAGGCCGTTTGAAACACCAACTACAATTTAATAAAAGATATCCCCTAAGGATGAACAGTTAACTCCTGTATGTATCTGTATACAGCACGTTCACTCCTGTATGTATCTGTATACAGCACGTTCACTCATGTGTGGTGTCTGTATCTATATACAGCACATTCACTCCTGTGTGGTGTCTATATACAGCACGTTCACTCCTGTGTGGTGTCTATATACAGCACGTTCACTCCTGCGTGGTGTCTATATACAGCACGTTCACTCCTGTGTGGTGTCTATATACAGCACGTTCACTCCTGTGTGGTGTCTATATACAGCATGTTCACTCCTGTGTGGTGTCTGTATCTATATACAGCACCTTCACTCCTGGGCACAAAAATGGGCCAAACCCAAAATTAAATCTCATGGTTCTAACAGCAATTCATTGGTCAGAAAATTAACAAGAACAAACCCCCTCCTCACACACACACACTCACTCACTCACACACACACACACACACACACACACACACACACACACTCCTGAGACCTATGTACCATTTACTCATCACTGCTGCAGTGAAACTGTTGGATGAAAAAGCTGAAAACAGAAAGTTCACTCATATAATTTTTATGGATACAAGGATAAAATCATTAAAATATTAAAATGTTTTGATTTAAAATTCAAATGAACATGTCTGGATTGGTTATAATGATGTCGTTTTTGTTGATGAGCCCATTAAAAGGTAAAATTATGCAGTTATGGGTTTGACTTTGTTTTTGAGATGTGTATATGAAGATTAAGCATAACTGAATCTGTCCTAGCGCTGATGGTTTAGTGTAACATCTGAAGCGGACAGGTTGGGGCATTCCTGCATTATCTCAATCTTGCATTATCTCAATCTCTCAGTCTAAATGAGAAGCAGATGCTTTGTTTGCTCTGTATATGGGTTCATCTCTCATGCTTCCACATTGAAACCACTGCATGTAGCTGAGAGACAGGTACACAGCAGTTGAGCAGATCACTTTGCAGAAATATCCAATCTCTCTAGAGATACTTGGGTGCATTTCTATGGCTATTTTTGATATTTGTACATTATGTTATTTTTATTTGAAATTCGATTTTGTAATCAGTACTGATATGCTGGGTCATGTTGTGATGTGGCGTTTGGGATTCTCCTTTTGTCTCCAGCAAACACTGGATGTGAACCTCAGTATCCTGATGAAGAGGAACAGTGAGCTGGAAAGCCTTCTAGGGAAACTGATCCAGACATGTCAGTATGTGGAGGTGTGTTGGTGGACATGTTCACTCATGACGAAACGGAACATTTGAGTGTATCAAATTTGCAGAATAGAACAGGAACATTTAAGATGATCAGATCTGCCCACTTAAATTTCCCTTTTGTGCTTCCAGAATTTTAGAACAGTGTGATATGTTACAGGCACAAAGCAAGATGCAGGGGACTGTAAGCATGAACTTGAACAAAAAGACTAAAAAAAAGATCTAGAGGTGCCTGTAGTGGTGCCAGCAGCACAAACAAGGATAAACCACCTTGTAATCAGCAGAATAGCAGCTCGGCAGATGCCTGTAGAGGCTTGGATGCCTGTAGATGCTCAATGCAAAATGCTGGAAATGGACACCTGGAGGACTTGAACAGGGATAGTGAGAGGAGGTTTGGGCAGGAGATTTTTTTTTTATTATTATTATTTTTTTTTTTTTTAATTATTTTATGCTATTTAAAACTGTAGTACAGAGTAATAGGTGTGATTGAACTCTTTCTCAGATGAATGCATCCTGTCAGGAAGACAAGCTGGTTGAGGAGTGTGATGCGCTAACTGACATCATTCAGCAAAGGAGGGAAATTATTGGGACGAAGATTAAAGAAGGCAAGGTGGGCCCCTCCTTCACACTGCTTCAACCTCTTCTTCACACTGCTTCAACCTCACACACTGCTTCAACCTCTCACTGCACAGGAGAATAACAGAAGCCGTGGCTTGGCTACTTCAACTTGTTCATACTTATTAAAGTCATTAGCTGCTCATATGTTGCAAGGACTAAATACTTGTCCACACATTTCTGCACCAGATACGGCCCTGTGTTGGTGTCATTTGTGTTCACACAGACGAACTCGAGGTGTGTTATTGGTTAATGATCATTGCTGAGCAGAGCAGGGGATGGAACTACATCAGTGAAGATACATTCCATTTCTTGGCTGAAATTCTTGAGCATTTAGAGAGAGACAATGAATGCAATGTAGTATGAAATATATGCAAAGGTTAATGAGCGAATTCTGAGGGAAGTGTCTGATGCAGACAGGCTCTGGTTGGATTTATAACATCACAACAACTTTCTTCCAAATGTCTACATTTAAGCAGCAGAACATGAGAGAGAATGTGTTATCATGAATATCAGCATGGTTAGAATGTTTCTTAACCAATCAGACTGCATTTACAGGAATTTTCGTATAGATGTCTGGATTGCATTTCCCCTTAAATATCTGAGTATGTTGTAATTGTATTCTTTTCATAATTCTGCCTGTGGCACAAACTGACAAAACCACTGCAGATGCAAATTATGATAATGATGAAATTAAAAGCAATGAGGGTGGAGCTGAGGTCCTTGATGTCAGCACTGAGAATGTGGATGAACCTCTCAGAGGTTCAGGGAGATGATTTGATTATGTTCACGTTCGTGTTCGGGTTCATGTTCCTCTGTTTTGATCTTAAGAAGCGCCTGGTGGTTCTCAAACCTATAGTCCATATTTTTCTAATATCATTGTAGATACATGTAGCTCCTGACATATTGGGAGTACGTGAATGTATAGGCCTTAAAGTGAGAGCGAGAGTGAGGATGTTTCTGTATGACAGGTGAGAAAAAGTGTAGTGATTTCAGAGAGACAGAGAAAGACAATGTTGGACTTGGGTGGAACTGAGACTTTCCATCAACTACCAAAGTTCCACCCTGTGTGGTTGGCTCTGGTATTTAGGCCACTTGTGTACCATCTGTTTACTGCATGCACACGTGATGCCAGCTGTTGTTTGTGGCTTTCAGGCGGTGAGGTTACATAAGCTGGCACAGCAGATTGGCTGCTGTAAGCAGTGTATGGAGAGATCCTCCTCCCTCATCAACCAGGCTGACCACACCCTCAAAGAGACAGACCACGCCCGCTTCCTGCAGATCGCTTGCAACATCTCAGAGAGGTGAATCAGGGGTCACTACCACAGCAAGATCAGTTCTCAGTACTGACCAGATAAAGATATTCAGCACCATGTTGAACCTTGTTTGGTGCTGAACAGTTGTGTTAAAGGACATTGTGCAGGACACCAGGATTGTAGTTCAGTTTATCATTATTAAGTTCATCATTAAGTTCACTAAGATCAGAAATTAACTTCAGTGTTAAGTTAATTCCAGTGGCATTTGATGGTTCTGTTCTCAGAGGACTGTTGCTCAAGCCATTAAAGTCATTTTACCTGAAAATTCCTTAAATCACTCAACAGGAATTTTTGCAATATGAGAGAACATATAGTGTTGAAAATGCAACAACCATGTGTCCAGATGATGTTGGTGAATGAACCAGGCCTCCTACAGTGTAAAGAACCTGGCCTCCTACAGTGTAAAGAAACTGACTTCCTACAATGTAAAGAACCTGGCCTCCTACAGTGTAAAGAACCTGGCCTCCTACAGTGTAAAGATATGATCTACCAACAATATGTTGATTCTGGCATCCATGGCCATATCTTTTTCAAAGCCTGTAAGATTATGCATCAGTTACGTGCAAAGCAAGTGTTGAAATGGAGTTGCTAATGGATTAACCTGTTTATGTCGTTACGCAGATGCAAAATAGGAAGTCTATTTCTTCTTCAAAGGCATGGTTTCTGTAGTGACCGGGTTTCTGTTATCATACTGACTGTAAATTTATATTCCAAAACTATGTTCTGGGCCGTGTAGATGTGGCAAGAGAGGTAACTGAAACTAAAGTTACTGATATCATAAGTATTACTTCAATAATTTGAAAATGCAGTTTTCTCAAAATAGACCCCAAAGCAATTTTTATACCACATCATTGTTTTAAATTCAGCAACTTTCTGCAACTAATTAAATCATTTAAATTGATATTTGTTGACTTCTCGTCAACATGATGCGTCGTTCTTTTCCCTTTAGTTTATGCAGCTGTCAATCGTTTCAGGGTGTCAATGGCGACAGCATCATCACAGATTCTGATTCCAGAGATTAACTTGAATGACGCATTTGATACATTTACACTGGACTTCAGCAGGGAGAAGAAGATGCTGGAGGCTCTGGATTACCTGACAGGTGAGGGCTAGGTGAGAATCTTACAAAAAATCTGAGAATTAGCATATCCACAGCAGTGTCTATTACAGTTGAAAGCCTGCCATGACATGGTGAGCACAGATCCGTGTTCACCCAAACCTTTTTTGCTTAGCTCCAAACCCACCAGCTATTCGTGAAGACCTGTGCACTGCATCTCACGATGCCATCACTGTTCACTGGACCGCAGAGGATGAATTTAGCATCGTCTCCTATGAGCTCCAGTACACGATCTACACCGGTCAGACCAGCATCACTGGTACGTGACAGGACACGTATGTGAAGGAGCTGCAGCATTTGCAAATTAATTAGATGCGTCTCCAGATGACCTGTTTCCATCTGTAAATTATGGTGACTATATTTATGGTTATCAAAAA
>JAOXYF010000183.1:0-14116 GCA_028565775.1 Sternarchorhynchus goeldii | reverse complement strand
AGCTGAAGGCCACTATCAGAGCAACCTGGGCTCTCATAACATCTGAGCAGTGCCACAGACTGATCGACTCCATGCCACACCGCATTGTTTCAGTAATCCAGGCCACAGAAGCCCCAACTAAATATTGAGTGCTGTACATGCTCATACTTTTCATGTTCATATTTTTCAGTTGGCCAACATTTCTAAAAATCTTTTGTATTGGTCTTAAGTAACATTTTAATTTTCTGAGATACTGAATTTGGTATTTATTAGTTGTCAATTATAATAATCAAAATTTAAAGAAATAAACATTTGAAATATCAGTCTGTGTGTAATGAATGAATATAATGTTTCACTTTTTGAATGGAATTACTGAAATAAATAAACTTTGATGATATTCTAATTTTATGACCAGAACCTGTATATGAGCTACTCGTACAGTCATTAGCTAACAGTTATAAATACAGTAAATTTAAAAGTGTGCTTAACACAAATATGCACACATGCACAGCTTCATGAAAACATGAAGTTCTATTCTAAAGTAGTTCATAATGGTTTCCACATTAGTAAACTTATCAGTATGAAAATGTTGGATGCACTTAACATGTGCCTATTGAGACACGCAGAAGGACAGATGTGCGCGCACACACACACACACACATACACACGTTCTGCTGGTCTATGGTCACTCGCACGGTCACTCCTGACAGGTGAGATCAAGCGGTAGAAAAACAAAACGCAAATCAGAGCTGGAGGTGCTCTTCACGCTCAGGTGCCAGAGTACACATGAGTGGGGCGGGATTTAGGAGTTTGACTGACAGGATCTAGATGCTATTAGCATCTGCCACTGAAGCGTATATGTTGTGTCCTACACTCTTCACATCTCTGACATCTCACTCAATATCTATTTATATACACACACCAACACCCCTTACACACAAACACCCACAGACTCACACACACACACAACACACTCAATATCCATTTATACTTGAGTCCTTACACACACACACACACACACACACATATATGCACACACACCTATGGAAAGAAAAACAGAACAAACGGGCTTAATAATGGTTAGAGTAACGAGCATAGACTGAAGCCTGATTATCAATGTCATCCTGAGTAAGACCAAAAGAACCTTGCACAGAGACTACAGTTCCCACAATGCACCATTCAGAATCCTCACAAAGAGCCATGTGCTTACATTTGCGCCTGTCACGTTGCGAGGGCAGTGAGCTGTAAGAAGCGACAGACTCCAACGTCAATAAACCGTTTTATTTTCGGTTTCGTTTAACAAACAGACAACAGCAGAGAACGCTTACCACGACATCCACGAACCAAAGACCGACAAAGACTCAGTGACATGCACGCGCTTACATACACACACCCTAACAAGACTCAGGCGAAACGAATAACACTAACGAACATTCACGAACACTAACAGTCACTCACGGACGCTAACGAACCTTCACGAACACTACAACACGCACTCAGCCTACCACACACCAACGTACACAGACACACCCTCACACGGACACGCCCACACAGAAACGAGACAGGGGAGGCGGCCAGGGCGGCCACCGTGACAGCGCCTCATAGAACTGCATCAAAACAAATTATTCATTATTATTATTATTATTATTATTGTCATTGTTACAGTATTAATGAAATATCATTTAAACTGACACACCCATATCCATGAATTCTCTTCAACTCTCCTGCATCTCTCCCTCACACAGAACCTCTCACTGCTCCCTGGCTTCCGGCCAGATGAGATCGTTCTGTCTTCCCTGGGCGGCAGGAGTGTCAGAGGCACCATGAGAAGAGTCTGACATGCGGAAATACTGGATTTCCTACACAGTGCCAAGCAGTAAAATGTCTGATGGATTAAAACAGAAGTGAGACAGCAGTGGAAATACTGGAACAGCAAAGGTCGGGCTGAAATAGCAAAGTGGGCACTGCACCATCAGCAGTAGGACAGTAGTGGAACAGTAGTGAAGGTACTGGAACAGCAGTGGAACAGTAGTGAAGGTACTGGAACAGCAGTGGAACAGTAGTGAATGTACTGGAACAGCAGTGGAACAGTAGTGAGGGTACTGGAACAGCAGTGGAACAATAATGAAGGTACTGGAACAACAGTGGAACAGTAATGGAAGAATAATGAAGGTACTGGAACAGCAGAGGAACAGTAGTGAAGGTACTGGAACAGCAGTGGAACAGTGGTGAGGGGACTGGAACAGCAGTGGGGATATCACTGTTACAGCAGCATCTGCTCTGGTTTGGTGGTCTCTAATACACCAGTTAGTTCCAACCTACCAGTCTGATTGGTTGAGAAGTGCTCTAACCATGCTGATATTCATGATACCAGTATGGGGTTTTCGAATAAAATCTGTGTCACCCCAAGTAACAACTAATTTAATGTTTAATGCACAAAACAAACTAGGCTGGATCTCCCCTGGACCTGTCCTGGGTCTTCCCTGGGCCTCCCATGGGGTGTTTCCGCCTGACTGTGTATCCTGGGCAGGTCACACACACATTGGTGGCCCTTGACCTGTGGCCCAGGAAGTGGATTCAACCTGTCAGATGGGCTATATATTTGGAACCAAAGCAAAAAACTCTGCCCAAGGCCACACACACCCCTCCCCAATATAATGAAGAAAGTAGAATAGGCAAAAATATGCACACACACACACACACACACGCACGCATGCACATGTATGCACACACACACACATGCATGCATGCACCCGGACACAAAAAGTACACACATAAGACAAACGTGAGCTTATCTGGGATGGTTAGCTTGTTTGTTTACTAATACTTTTCCACAGAATTACAGGAGATGAATAAGGTCTCCAATTTCCTTATCAATGTTTTATCGCTTCAGCCTAATCAGTTCAGTTCAGATATACAAAAAACTGATTAATGATGGGATACATATAGGCGAAACTGTGATATTAAACTGATTAATGATGGGATACATATAAGAGAAACTGTGAAAGAGACATGATAGGGTATTAAAGAGTGATCAGGTGAATGCTAATGAGTAAAGTTAGTCAAACAAATTAGAGAGATGGAGGGAAAGAGTGGGGGAGTGGAAGACGAAGAGAAAAGGAAACATGGAATGAGGGATAGAGAGAGGGAGAAGAGAGTGGGCAAAAGAGAAAGGGTGGAAAGAGGGAGAGAGAGGGTGGATAGAGGGAGGAAGAGAGAGGGTGGATAGAGGGAGAGTGGATAGAGAGAGAGAGGGTGGATAGAGGGAGAGAGGGTGGATAGAGGGAGAGAGGGTGGATAGAGAGAGAGAATGGATAGAGGGAGAGAATGGATAGAGGGAGAGAGGGTGGATAGAGAGAGAGGGTGGATAGAGAGAGAGGGTGGACCGAGGGGGAGAGAGAGGGTGGATAGAGAGAGAGTGAGGGTGGATAGAGGGAAAGAGAGAGAGTGGATAAAGAGAGAGACTAGATAGAGGGAGAGAGAGAGAGAGAGAGAGTGGATAAAGGGAGAGAGAGTGGATAGAGAGAGAGACTAGACAGAGGGAGAGAGAGGGAGAGAGAGTGGATAGAGAGAGAGACTAGACAGAGGGAGAGAGAGGAAGAGAGAGAGAGTAGATAGAGGCAGACAGTGACAGCTACATGCAATAACACTGAAAAGGAGATGAGAAGATCAACAAAAGAAAAAACATAAATCAAAGTGATTAGTGTGAGGAGTGTGTGTGTGTATGAACAGCATTTACGTGTTTGCATGTGTGTGTGTGTGTGTGTGTGAGCAATGTTTGCATGTGTGTGTGAACAGCATTTACGTGTTTGCGTGTGTGTGTGTGTGAGCAATGTTTACATGTGTGTGAACAGCATTTGCGTGTTTGCATGTGCGTGTGTGTGTGTGTGTGTGTGTGTGTGTGCTGCAGAAGGCCTGTGTTCAGAGTGCAGTGGATAATTTCATTAGTGCTGACATTTAAAAGCTCATGTCACGGTCACTGACACATTCCAAGACGCCTGGCAGGAGACAGAAGAGGAACTAATGCATAACAAAGCCATGACACAGCATTATACACACACACACACACACACACACACACACACATATGCATGTGCAGACACACACACACACATGCATGCATACACAAAAGAGCCTCCTTCAGTGCTAACTGCATTATTGATGTGCATCAGAATACCCTACGCACAATATGAAATTAAATATTGTCAAGAATTTTGAACATTTTGTAATGCAGTTTAAACACCATGTAATGAAATGTCAAGCTCTTGTCTAAACTGTTTTCAGACTGTGGTGTACAAAATAACCAACATGAGTACAGCGAAACAGCCGCAGTGTTGAAACAAATCTGGCGACTCTACCACTGTGCACAGCACATTACTACACGTTACTACTTCCCAACTGCACATTACTACACATTACTATACATTACTATTTAACTACTGCACATTACTTCACTTTAATACTTTGTTCCTGCATTAGTACTGTGTATGCTTTGCTACTGAAGTAGTAACTACACTTTACTACTTTACTACTGTATATTCCTACACTTCCCTACTTTAGCACTGTGCATTACTACAATTTACTACTGACCATTACTACACATTAATACTTTAGTACTGCATATTACTACAATTCTACTTTAGTACATACACATTACTACAATTTACTACTGCATATTACTACACTTTACTACTTTTACTACTGCACATTACTATACTTTACTACTGCATATTCCTACAATTTACTACTGTAGTACTTCGCACTACTATACTTTACTACTACATGTAACTATTGTTACATATCACTATTTTACTACTACACATCACTGCACATCACTACACATTGCTACTTTACTATTATACATGATTATACATCACTGTACTTCACTACTACACAATTACACAATACTACTACTAAACAGTATTGCACAATACTACATTACTACAGTACATTACTACTCACTGCAAAACACCATGCCTTTTTGCTTCTAGAAATGTCTGTTGATCTGCTATACATAAAGCCTTTATGTTCTTACTCTTCAAATTAATTGTAAATATGTGAATAAGTGAATATATCTTAATATATTAAAAGCTATACTGTAACTACTTGAATGCTAATGAGCTTATAGCATGTGCTAAGCATGGTGATATATGTTTAATAAGCTCCCTCAGAATTCCATCAAAGCAATTAATAAGCTTAACTCCTCACCGTCTGGACTGCAGCACACGGCCTCACAGATACAACACCTTCACTTTCAGTCACCTCATATGACCCTTCTTTTACTTATCCTATCTTCAATTTATTCATTATTGCCATTGTGACCTTTATTTGGTTGCAAAGTGCTCTCTCTCAGTTACACACACACACAAAAACATACACACACAGGCATAAATACACACATACACACACATATACACACCCATACAAACAAACACACATGCACACACAGGCATACATATGCACAAAGCCATACACACAAACACATAAACAGATAAACACAGGCATACACACACCGGCATAAACACACACACACACACACACACACACACACACACAGGCATACATACATATGTATACAGCCATACGCACACAAGCATAAACACACTCAAACACACACACAGGCACACACACAGTCATACACAACCAGGCATGAACACACACACACACACACACACACAAAGACGTATGAGAGAGAGAGATAAATTTCCTTAACTCATTCTAGCTGTCACTGGGGATTCCAGACCACCTGCTCTCACCAAACGCCTTCCACTTCTTTTACGGCCCCACAAATTAAATATGCGATTAAACAGCCACACTTTCCTGCCCCTTCCAAGGCTCTATGACTACCCCTTCTGCCTGTCTCTCTCTCACCACCGCTTCTCCCTGTCTCTCTCTCACCACCCCCTCTCCCTGTCTCTCTCACTACTGCACTACTGTAGAACCTTTGTGTCATTTTCAACATGCAGCACTGTCATATCCTGGCTTCACTACAAAGAAAAGTTGAAGAGAAGAGGGAAAACCCTCTGCCTCTTCACCAAATTCGAGTCGTGGATGTTGAAATGAAGACTCATACATGAAAGTATAATGTAGGTACCATGCCAATCCAGCAGGTGGCAGCACCACCTGCGACAAGCAGAACACGCTTGAAGTAAAGGGATGTGTTCAAAGCACGTGGAACTCGTTCAAAGCAGGTGTTTTAAATACCTTGATCAAGTGAACTTAGTTATCTCTCTGGTCTTCCCTCGCTAAAGTTAAGATCTATAAGAGAGGCTCCGCCCAACAACCCTTTCTCCGGTTCATTTGGACGGTTAACAGCAAACAACTGAAAATCGTATCTCTTAATTAACCAACTCACGTAATGGTTTATCAAAACTAACGTCTGAGCAACGCTACCACGGCAACAACTTCACCAAACTTCTTCCAGGCAAGCTTGCAAAGGCGAACAATTCCCTCTTGTTAAAACTCTGGCCAAACTAATTGCTGGATTTTAACGCCAAATGGACGATTCCCAGTTCACATTGATGACGTCATATTTCGGCAACAAGGCAGCATCGGTGGAAATTCTCTCCTAATTCTATAGGAATTCAGCGAGGGTGACAAATTGGGCTAATAACCAAATCACACAGATTTTAACAGCTGGGCATAGTTCTTTAAACCACCATTTAAATAAGAACGTATTTACAATAGTTCAACGCTGTTTTGAATGTGTTCTTATTAAACATATCCACGCAGATTTATTCTCCCCCCCTTTCCAATGCACACAATATTTCTCAAACAAGCTAGCCTCTCTATTGCAAATACACTGATTATTGATGCTGCTGCAGAGTAGTTAGAGTAGTTGTTTTAATAAATGTAATATTTGTCCTTAATAAGTTGTATGTCTTAAAGTCATTCAGATTATGGTTGTTGCCAGTATCTTAAAAGAAATCACTTTATTTAAACACATTATTTCAACACTGTTGCTTTCTTTAATTAATAATTAAAGATCGTGATTTAGATTTGACCTTCAATGAGACTGATTAATTGAGACTGATTACAATATGCATAAATTATTAAAGGATTAGTAGGTGAAACCCCTTACAATAATGACATTAAGGTTCTTATCCACAGTCATGGTCTCTGTCTCACTGTCTGTGCTAAATGAACAATTTCTCAATGGACTTTTAATGATCTGCTCCTCACAGACATGATACGAATACTGGGGCTGATACAGCAAAGATGGCTTTAACAAAACTGTCACTGGTAGGGCCCAGCTACTCTACCGTGTAACTGTTACTGGTAGGGCCCGGCTACTCTACCGTGTAACTGTTACTGGTAGGGCCCAGCTACTCTACCGTGTAACTGTTACTGGTAGGGCCCAGCTACTCTACCGTGTAACTTTACCGGTAGGGCCCAGCTACTCTACCGTGTAACTGTTACCGGTAGGGCCCAGCTACTCTACCGTGTAACTTTACCGGTAGGGCCCGGCTACTCTACCGTGTAACTGTTACTGGTAGGGCCCGGCTACTCTACCGTGTAACTGTTACTGGTAGGGCCCAGCTACTCTACCGTGTAACTTACTGGTTGGGCCCAGCTACTCTACCGTGTAACTGTTACTGGTAGGGACCAGCTACTCTACTGTGTAACTTTAAAGAGAAAAAAAAGAATAAAGTATATTCCAAATAAAATAAAAATAAAATTGTTTTCCATCTAAATCAAATCACCCATCAACCTAGATTCAAGGGCTACCTGCGTCATCTGTATCTCATACATACACACATTCTCACTGTACCCTTTTTTCATATATAACAGTAGATGAAAAATTGCCCGAGGCATTAAATATGTGGTTTAGGAGGGTGGGTAGTGGGATGTGCACACACAAACACACAATACAGCACATGTCTGTGTTCACTACTGGAGATGTCTGGGTGTGTGTGTGTGTATGTGTGTGTGTGTGTGTGTGTGTGCATGCATCTAGAAAGACAGACAGTGAGGGGGAGAGAGTTAGAAAGACACTTCCTGTTTGAAGCTTTGCTTGTCTTTGCCAATTACCTCATGTCAAGGATTAGATGAAGCAAAGAAAGAGGATGAGAGACTGAAGGAAAATAGAGAGGGAGAGAGAGAGGGAGAGAGAGAGGGAGAGAGAGAGGGAGAAAGTAGGAGAGTAGGAGGAAGGAAAGGAGAAATGAGAGAGGCAAGTGCATACAGTAGATGGACCTGAAACACTCCACAGAGGAGATGCAGAGACTCCTCCTCAGAACAGTTATACACAGGGAAATGCCTGTTCTTTCTTACATACTTTTGGCCAAAATGCTACAGAGTGTGTGTGTGTGTGTGTGTGTGTGTGTGTGTGTGTGCGCGCGTGTGCATGTGTGTGCATGCATGCATGTGTGTGTGTATGTGTGTGCATGCGTGTGCATGTGTGTGTGTGTGTGTGTGTGTGTGTGTGTACCCCCCTTACATTCACCAGGCTCACACTTTTACTCCAATCCAAACCACTGACAAATCCACACTGCACAGCCTGGCCAGGTGAACCACCACTATCACTCTCTCTCTCTAACCTACAGAGTATGTCACCCTTACAAACACAAACAGGTACAGCAACCTTGATGTAAAAAAACACTGATGTAAGAGATTTGGGATAAATCCTTGTTTCACCATCATACTTCTACATGCCTTAAAGTTTTCCCTCATCCTTGGACACACATACTGACATCCAATGTATTGACTCATAAATGTGAAGGTCTATTACCCCGTATATTATGAATTGTAAATATAGTATTTTGGAAGAACACTTTCTGGCAGAACACATCTACTGAGGAAAAACAAACGCTAAAAGACAAAAGAATATCAAATGTGAATATTGTAATAGACTTTGGTTCAATTAAGCAAAAAGAACCCTTCCAAAGAGAAGGATGGAAAACCAGAAAAGTCCAAAATACCAGGAGCACCACAAAGGCATTTAATTCTGTCCACTGATAAAACCACAAAATAAATAGAAATGACTAAATGAATTAATTTTGGCCATCAGCCAACTGGCTCCTCCTTGTCTTCAAAAGAAGTGTCAAGACATCAAAGAAACTTGTTTTACCATTAAGGAACTCAAATCCCCTTCAAATCATCCACTAGTCAGTTTCTCTTTATTTCATTCATGCATAACTATCAGGTTAGAAAGAAAAGCCTTCAACTAAGAACAGAGTAGTTTAATATACACTGCAGGAACACTGCAATACCAGGGCACTGCAGGAACACTGCAATACCAGGGCACTGCAGGAATACTGCAATACCAGGGCACTGCAGGAATACTGCAATACCAGGGCACTGCAGGAACACTGCAATACCAGGCCACTGCAGGAACACTGCAATACCAGGCCACTGCAGGAACAGCATACTATGAGTTACCAAACTGCACTCTGTGTGTGGGTTTGTGTAAGTGAGTGAGTGTGCAGTGTATGTGTGCATGCGAGTGAGTCAATGTGTGTGTGTGCTCAGAGCCAGTACCTCAGGTATATTCAGAGTGTATGGCTGGCTGTGGAAGGTCGGGGCGTTGTCATTCACATCTCCAATCTGGATGTTTACTGTGTCCTTCACCACCTGCAAAAAGACCATTCACTTCAACTGCACTACATTCACTTTACACTGCACTACATTCACTTTACACTGCACTGTATTCACTTCATCCTCACAACATTCACTTCATCCTCATTACATTCACTTCACGACGCAAGACATTCACTTTACACTGCACTACATTCACTTCATCCTCACTACATTCACTTTACATTGCACTACATTCACTTCATCCTCACTACATTCACTTTACATTGCTCTACATTCACTTTACAACTACATTTACTTTACACTGCACTATATTCCCTTCACTGTCTGTGTACAAGTTTTCTTTTTGCATTGTACTGTTGTAGAAAAAAATGAAAGAAAAAGAAGAGTGAGAAAGAAAGAAAGAAAGAAAGAAAGTGTGTGTATTTCAAGTATTTTAAGAATAACACTTACCCCTTGTTTGTCACTGACATAAAACACCACCTGCATATCAGACCTGGTCTGCAGCAAAGCAAAAAACATTACTTAGCCATGGGAGAGCATCAGAGACACAACCATCAGTGTTTGATGTCAGTGTTTGATGATGGTGTCTGATGATAGTGTTCGTCCCCCAGTGCAAATTTTGTCTATTTATTCCGCTCCCTTCCTCACTGCAACCCAACCTCACTTGTGTATATGTGTGTGTGTGTGTGTGCGTACCTCGCGGTCAAGAGGCTGACGTAGCCAAACCACCCCAGTGTTCTCTTCTACAGCAAAGAAGCGGGAGGCCTCCTCTCCAACCACACCATAGATCAGGGGGTCATTGTCAGGATCCACTGCATCAAGCTGAGTTATGGATGAACCTGAACACACACACACACCCACCAGAGACAGACAGGAGAAATAATAAAAACAAATCATCTGAAAGAGTCAAAGAAGCTGAAGTAAAGAAGTAATACAGGATGAAAGTCAGGAGCAGGAAGAGAGTGAAAGTCAAAGACTCAAAGACTAATCAAAAAGTTAATATGAGGCAAAGATCATGCAATTAATGAGTCAAAGAGTAATTACGCAATTACTATTAACCAAAGACTAATCACACAACTGCTGTGTCAAAGGCTAATCACACAATTACTATGAGTCAAAAGACCACACCAGGTCACAGAACTGAATTACAGAACAGAATTACTGATGAGACAGTAAATATGAACATCTCAAACAAGGGCAGACTTCACTCAGGTTTGTGACTCTCTCTCTTACTTCAGTTACTGTCCCTCTGTGACATGATGCTATGAATTTAGCTGATTACATAATCAGCCCCTTTCTCTCCAAAGACAGTTCCCCTTTATTACTGCAGTCTAGAAACAAACTCTCTCTCTCTCTCTCTCTCTCTCTCTCTCCCTCTCTCTCTCTCTCTCTCTCTCTCTCCTTTCTCTCCCACTCTCCTCATACCTTGTCCTCTGTCCTGTCTCTCCCTCCATATTTTCATGTTTACATTACATATCAGCAAATAGCTTTTTACACATTCCCTTCCCTTCACTACACTGTACACCATTCACTACAAACCATTACACATGCAAGCCATCACACACAGCCCAACACACACTGCAACACACACATCCCAACACACTGCAACACACACAGCCCAACACACACTGCAACACACAGCCCAAAACACACTGCCCAACATATACTGCAACACACACAGCCCAACACACACTGCAACACACAGCCCAAAACACACTGCCCAACATACACTGCAACACACACAGCCCAACACACACTGCCCAACACTCACTGCCCAACAAACACTGCAACACACACAGCCCAGCACACACAACCCAACACACACAGCCCAACACATGAACACCAGCACCTACAATTATATGTACACAACTACACTTAATCTTCAGAAGAACACACACTCACACGCAAATCTAAGCACCTGCAATGTGATTCGGTGTGTGCATGTATGTGCGTGTGTGTATGTGTGTATGTGTGTTTGCATGTGTGTGTGTGCAGTAACAGGTGTGTGTTTATAGAGACACCTGGCAGGGGGCTCCCTGACCCATTCTGATTTTAGATGAGATCAGAGTGGCCACAGTGCTGCCAGCACTACTATAATGAGACATATCAGCACATGCAGGAGATTCCCTGCTACACACACACTCACACTCACACACACACACACACAATATACACAAATATACACAAACATACATATATATACAGACATATAAACATTAACATACACATATCAAAAACACACACAAATATACAGACACAAAGACATACACAAAAATATATGTGCACACAGACACATTCACATACACACATATACACACACGTAAACACACACATGTACACACACAGACACACCTGACAAAATACACGCACAGACATGCACATACAACAAATGCAAACAGAGACAACACACACAAACACATACAACACACACGCACACACACACATATGCATCACACACATACAACACACACACACACACACACACACAGAGGATCTGGGTAATGATTAGGGAGGGCAGCAGGCACATGGTGCAAGGTATTTGGGGCACTTGGCAGTGATGCTGGGGTTATTACCAGCTGGGTAAGGAGCAGTTCCATACAGGTAGGGCATTAAGGCCAGGAGAACAGGAGGCTGGGGGGGTGGTTACGAGCTGTGCTCAACAGGGAGCTGTAATTCCTCAGAGAGGTGCACCATTATCACAGTTATTAATAAAAGAAAGATATGTACCACTCCACACACACACATTTAACTGCAGATACAGATATAGTTACAGGTACAGGTACAGGTACAGTTACAGGTACAGGTACAGGTACAGGTACAGGTACAGGTACAGGTACAGGTGTATGTGAGCAGTCAAAACACTTAAAACCTAAATCCTCTTCCAGAACCCAAATCTAAAAATCTAAACACGTCACTACAAAGGTCAATAATTCTACACACACACACATGCACACACACACATGCACACACACACATGCACACACACACATGCACACACACAATGTCTTGCTTTATTAATACACCAACAGTGGCTTGAAAAAGAGGCAAAAATGGGAGTAATTAATAGCAGGATTTATGAACCTCTCTTTTCATTTCTAATGAGATTTATGCAAATTCAGCTGTTTTTTGGTGTGAGTTATAATTCTGTTGAAGACGGTGCAAATTAAGCATTTTACTAAAGGCTCATCAATAACTTGGTTCTTTCTTCCACTCTTTTGGCCCTCATGGCTCTCCATAGCAATGGGAACACCAGTCGACATGCTGCTGTAGGATGAAACATGGACCTTCTGAAGGTCTGTCTCATCTGCAGGACTCTCCTGTCTCCCTGTCTCATCTGCAGGACTCTCCTGTCTCCCTGTCTCATCTGCAGGACTCTCCTGTCTCCCTGTCTCATCTGCAGGACTTTCCTGTCCCCCTGTCTCATCTACAGTGTGTGTGTATATTTATGTGTTTACAGCGGTATGTGTATATCTGTATGAGTACATCTGTGTGTATTCTTATGTGTATGTATTTGAGTGTGTGTGTGTGTGTGTGTGTGGTCTGATTCTCTGTGCTTATCTCAGTGCTGAAGCAGACAGACCTCTCCTTCCTCCACAGTCCTCTGCTCTGATAAATGATGCTGTTTAACTGAAAGTGATACCAGTATTAGGAGTATGAATGATACACTGCACATTAACAGCCTCCAGAGCAGAGACACTGACAAGCTGTGTGGGGCTCATCCATCGCTCATCCATCCATCTCTCTCTCTCTCTCTCTCTCTCTCTTACTTTCACTCTCTCTCTCTTTCTCTCTCCCTCTTGCTCTCTCTCTCACTCTTAGTCTCACTCCCTCTGTCTCTCCCTCACTCTCTATCACACACTCTATCTCTTTCTCACACAAACACACACACACACACACTCTCTCTCTCTCTCTCTCTCTCTCCCACCAACAAACTATCAGTGTGTTCAAACCCCAGAGAGCCTCATCATACCAAGCAAGTTACACTGCACCGAATCTCCTCGGGGTCTCTAAGTCAACCAGACCAGAACCTGCTGGCAGAGATCCACACTGTAATCCCACAGTAACGCAGGCACAGAAGCACAGCGTAACCACGGAGGATGCGGACAGAGGCTACCGCAGGGGAAAACCAGCTCCAGGTCACGTGATTTTGCGGATCAAAACCACCTTAAGCGAAACAAAAATCAGAAAACAAGACACAGGTTATGTTCTAGGCAAGCAAAGTCCTGCCCCATGGGGCAAAAAGGGAAATCAGCACCCTGCAGTTCGGGGGAGCGCAGTGTAATCCATTCACCCTGTACACGAACAGCCAACCATCACATGCCCTGTCAGCCTCTTGGGCAAAGCCTGGGGAGAGAGTGGACTCCCAATCATGTCTGTATGAGGCAGGCCAGGAACAGAAGTAGGGGGGGGGGGTATCAACAGTACTGAGGGAGGGGTAGAGAAAAAGGAGGGGAGAGGAGAGGAGAGGAGATTGAGGAGGGAAGGATTAAAGACCTGAGGAGAGGAGAGGAGAGGAGAGGAGAGGAGAGGAGAGGAGAGGAGAGGAGAGGATAGGAGAGGAGGATTAAAGACCTGAGGAGAGGAGAAGAGGTGTGAA
>JAOXYF010000180.1:0-11003 GCA_028565775.1 Sternarchorhynchus goeldii | reverse complement strand
ATGTAGGTATAATGTAATGTAGGTATAAGGGTTGTAATGTAGGTATAAGGGTTGTAATGTAGGTATAATGTAATGTACATATAAGGGTTGTAATGTACGTATAATATAATGTACGTATAAGGGTTGTAATGTACGTATAATGTAATGTACGTATAAGGGTTGTAATGTACTTGTTCTCATCTAAAGCCCGTTTTGTTGCATGACTGAACATTGTTTAAACATTTTGTTTATTTGTTTGTTTACACATTATTTGTTTATTGTTTGCACATTCTCACCATGATATAAACCATGTATTTATTTTCCTAAAAGGAGTCATTTAGGGCACCAAGATTAGAGATGAAATGATGAAATGATAATCATCTCCACAGACTGAACTCTCTGCATCTTAAGGATTGTGCCTCTAATATTTATGTTCAGCTTCTCAATTTCTTCTGGCAGTTTTTACATAATTACTAATTACCCAAAACATGACGCAGGAGACCAAAGTAAACATTCCCTCCCAGAAGTTGTGAGGTCCCTTTGGGGCTCCCAACTTCCAACACACAACCCCCCCCCACCCCCAACCCAACATAATATATAATTAAAGCCAGTAAAACATCACAAATATATCAGAGAAAAAGAAACCTGTGATTATATTATTTAAACTGAACCCTGTTTTCCTTCCTCTTGCATCACAGTCATCATCTCTCCTATAATTATGGATTACTGAGTGAAATATTTGTGTATGTACATTCATCCTCTGTTTATCATACAAGGACAGTTTAAGTATCACTGGTGAAAACATTATCAGATGTGACAACTGCACACTTTCAACACATTTCTAAAACCACTGATATAATGCCAATGTGTGTGTGTGTGCGTGTGAGAGAGAGGGTGTTGGTTCAGTTAGAGAAACATAGTGCGTATTTGTGTGTGTGTTTGTGTGTGTGTGTAACATGCACTAAAATAAACATGAGGTGGGAAATCAGCGCAGCAGCAGAGGAGAGAAGCTTAGAGACAGAGACCAGCAAACTATATGAAACACACACACACACACACACACACACGCACACACACACACACACACACGCACGTACACACACGCACGTACACGCACGTACACGCACGTACACGCACGTACACGCACGCACACGCACGTACACACGCACGTACACGCACGCACGTCACAAACACACACACAAATGCAAATATATACATTACTAAAACAGAATGTGAAGAAAACAAAAATACACACATTACAATAGATGAGAGAAAGTGTGGGGAGAGTGAGGGAATGTGAGGGAGTGTGGGCAGTATGAGGGAGTGTGGGGAGGGTGAGGAAATGTGAGGGAGTGTGGGGAGGGTGAAGGAATGTGAGATAGGGTGGGGGAGTGTGAGGGGATGTGAGGAGGTGTGGGGGGGGTGAGGGAGACATAGTGCTCACGGTGCCTCCACAGTCTGAAGCTAGAGTTCATATTCCAGCTCACCATCATTTAAATGGCTGTTTCGTGTGATAACACACTGTATTCACGGTAACCCAACATTCAGTCTCAGTACCCGTATCTGTTGTCATGGTCAGTGGAGCAGGCGGCATTTTCTTCCACCTGGTTCTGCTTGCTGGATCTGCTGGTCTTAAGACAGTTGATTAGTCTTATCGGTTTTGCTCCTGCTGCAATGGGAGCTGAACTCCTCCCAGATAAACCTGCCACCTCTCCTCAGCATAGCTGAATCCCTTCCCGTCAAACAACATCCAGTCAGCTGGATTAAAAAATGTGGAGGACACCATGTCATGGAAGACTATACCGCTAGCCTCAGTGCGCCGTCCTCGGCGCTGCAGTGCATGCTGGGATACTGCTGCTGGTTGGAGTATTAACACATCGCTCGAGACTTTTTTTCGAGCCATAGTGTTTACACAGCTCCAGTGTGAACATGCCTCATGAGAACTGCACACAGGACACACCAGACTGGGAGCTTCTCCTTTATACCGGCTTTCAGCACTCAGAATGAACACCATTGGTGAGTGGAGGTGTACACTGTGTGGAGAGTGGAGGTGTAGACTGTGTGGAGAGTTGAGGTGTACACTGTGTGGTGAGTGGAGGTGTACACTGTGTGGAGAGTTGAGGTGTACACTGTGTGGAGAGTGGAGGTGTACACTGTGTGGTGAGTGGAGGTGTACACTGTGTGGAGAGTGGAGGTGTACACTGTGTGGTGAGTGGAGGTGTACACTGTGTGGTGAGTGGAGGTGTACACTGTGTGGTGAGTGGAGGTGTACACTGTGTGGTGCACAAACCACACTGATTACACTATTCCCTGTGAGGGGAATCACTGGGAACAAAGTCTGGAGCCTGGAGTCACGTGGAGACACCTGGAGTCACATGGAGACACCTGGAGTCACATGGAGACACCTGGAGTCACATGGAGACACCTGCTTCATTTGATCTCCCTGCTGCTTCTGTTTCTCTGTTTCCATTTTGTTTCTTTATTATTTCATCCTTTCTGGGTTCAAAGATCAAAAAACCTCAAAGGTCCTTAAATTAAAGAAAAAAACACATTCACCATTTCACAAATTTCCCCATTTCTATCTTGTTTCAAATGAATAATGCTGTAGCTCTATAAATGTTTGAAGTCAGCCATCACACAGCCTGCAACATTTCCATCTTTAGAGTATTTCATACAATATGAAGAGATTGATTAATCAGGGGATCATTTTTAAATTAGCCCATAAAAAAGGCAAACTATGTGTGTTATTAAGGTGGTACTAATGTGTGTTATTAAGGTGGTATTAATGTGTGTTATTAAGGTGGTATTAAAAATAAACCATAGCTGCCTTTACATTTTAAACAACAGGGCAGCTTTAAACATTTCACTTAAAGTAAACTAAGCAAAAACTAAACTTGTTCTCTCAACCGGTTTTATGTGGCAAACCAGGATGTGTTACTGTGGCAACATACATGCTGAACTTTCTCTCTGAATGCGTTGAATATGGAGAGAACCCCCTGTAAGAGTGTGTGTGGAGACTCTGGGGTCAGCCACAGGGCTAAGGGGAGTGTGAGTGTGTGTGTGTGTGTGTGTGGGGTGTGTGGGGACTCTGGGGTCAGCCACAGGGGTAAGAGGAGTGTGAGAGTGTGTGTGTGTGTGTGTGGGGTGTGTGTGTGTGTGGGGTGTGTGTGTGTGGGGTGTGTGTGTGGGGTGTGTGTGGACTCTGGGGTCAGCCACAGGGCTAAGGGGAGTGTGAGTGTGTGTGTGCACGTGTGTGGAGATGCCAGGGTCAGCCACAGGGCTTAGGTGTGTGTGTGTGTGTGTGTGTGTGTGTGTGTGTGTGTGTGTGTGGTGACGCTGGGGTACTTTGATCTGGAAATTCGAGATTGAGAGATTCAGCACATCCTAAGTCCTAAGGGCTAACCCTCAGAAGGACAGATGGAGTTTGTAAAAGAAGCAGGCCAAGATTCCTTCATCTTGTTTTCTCTAGTGCCCCTCGATTTCCACAGTAGTTTTGTTAATGACAGAGTCAGTCAAGCCCCACGGGCAAGAAAAGAGAAGGAGGCTACTGATATCAAACACAAACCATTCTGTGAAGAGCCGATAGAAATAAACCAGCCTGCACACACCAGCAGGGCTGTTAATATCTCAAACACAGGAGAAACTGCCTTTTCTAAGACTGCAGAGGGCTTGGAGGGACGTGCATCTCCAGCACCTCCTGGGCCCCTCACAGCAGCAGCAGGAACCAGCCGCATCCTTCCACTCAGTAACGGCCAAACGTCACCCGTTCCTCTAGTTCCCAAATGATGTCCAACAATAGCAGGAGAGGCCAGCAGAGACAGGCAGAGATATGACCTCATTTATCTGGAACTACTCATATATACACACACACACACACACACACACACACACACACACACACAAAAGAGCCCTCACCAAAGGCCCTGCAGTGGGCAATTCATTAAAACATATTAAAGGAATGGATTCCTCTCTCCGTCCTTCATTAGATGCTCACTACCACTATTCATTCCTCCTCCACACACATGCCCTCTGGCTCGCTGGCACATGCGCTCAGGGCCACCTTGCCCTGGGTTCAATCTGCCGCGGAGCATATTTGAGTGTGTTCGAGTGTGTTTGAGTGTCCTTAGAAAAGCAATTAGTCCTTAGAAAAGCCAAAAGGTACCAGGATTAGTTTCCGTGCAGAAAGGCCCTCTCTCTCTAAACTACACCATTAGTTCAGGTATGATCAGTAGTCAGGATGGTTCAGGGCTCTGGTGGAACATTTCAAACACTCCCTGGTTAAAAAAACATCCTCACATGGACTGTCTGAATATCTATATGCTTTCCCTGTGCAGGGATGGTGTCCTACACTGTGTGTGTGTGTGTGTGTGTGTGTGTGTCCTACAGTCTGTGTGTCTGTAGGCACAACCCAACCCAACTCAAAACAACCCAAACACACAACTGTTACCCAAACACACAACGCTTCCTCGAGAGAAAGATTAAGTAGAGAAACAAAGAAGAAGAGGAAAGCTGGTATTTATCTTTCTCTCTGCCCTTCGCTCACTGCATGTTTCTCTCTTACATGTTTAGAATGAAGAAGGTCAAAGCTGGTCTATAAAACATCTTCACACGTACATTACATTTATAGCTCAACATCTTCATGCATGAAGACATTCTGGATGCAGGCTGGATCCCGTGTGTCCCATCTACCACACAGGCCTCTGTCTTAATGAGAACCTCACACCACCACTGGTGCTTTAGAACACTGGGATGGCACTGTGTAGGAATAGCATCCAAAGTGAAGTCACTACATGTCATTTAACCTAACCCCTAAATTAACTAAACCTAACCCCTAACTTAGCTAACTCTAACCCTAACCTCGAAATTAACTAACCCTAACCCCTAAATTAACTAACCCTAACCTCTAACTTAACTAACCCTAACCTCTAAATTAACTAACCCTAACCCTAGCTTTAATTATCTAACAATATCTCCAACACTAATTTTATGCTGGAGAACACAAGGAAAATCACAGAAAGGGTTTGGAAAACATGCCCAGTTTCAAGGACAGACAACACTCGTCTGCACGTTTTACTAATTACTATGTTCCTGCATTGTTACTAATCCCCTTAATTAAACACTATTTAAGTGAGGAGGCCTACGCGGTTCTGCAGGTCCCACCCAGGGCTCTGAAAGCAATGCTGAGATGATGTGCCGTAACTGAAAGTGAGCAGGGAGCTTTTCCTGTCTCCCGGCATCTCGGCGCAAGCGAGTAGGAGTGAAGTGTTTGTTTAAAGAGTCTCTCTGTGGTGTGTTGGAGTTAAAGGGCTTGAGACGTAGCGTTAAAAGGATCAGTTAACAGGAAAGCGCTCTCACCAGAGAAGTCTCTCTCAAAACGTGCCCGACGGCTTTTTACAATGCAGAATGTTTCCTGCAGGATCAATTTTTGAAATAGCATCCAAGCTTTCACTTAATCGCTCTGGCAAAGGTGAGTTTGTAGAGAAAAGCTTTGAACCTGACAACAAAACAATGAGCTAAAAGATACCAGAGCAAAAGATACCAGCGTGCACATCCATCAGTCACTAAAAGATACCAGCGCGCACATCCATCAGTCACGAAAAGAGACCAGCGCGCACATCCATCAGTCACTAAAAGAGACCAGCACACACATCCATCAGTCACTAAAAGAGACCAGCACACATATCCATCAGTCACTAAAAGAGACCAGCGCACACATCCATCAGTCACTCCGAACTTGTGACGAGTCAGAGCTCAGCAGAGGGAATGTTGGCGGGAATCACTCACTTTCTAAATCCCTACCCGTATGTAACCTGGACACCAGCCCAGGTGAGTAATAAAGTTCTGTACGGGTTTGATTCGTTGTGATATGGAATATGGAATATTGACAGATAAAAGATTTTTAATAAATTTAAAAAATTCCAAAGCGTTTGGTCATCAGTGCTCCCTGCAGCTCACTGAACCTGGATATTCATCATCCACAGGAGCTCATACTTATGGATTTAGGTTCAGCGTTTCACTTTCAAGATCACGATTTCAGTGCAAAAGAGCTGCGTGAATCTGGACAAAAATGAGCTAAACCAAAGCAGTTCATATTCACAGGATGCTCTAGCTTGACCTGAGATCAGCATCTATACCATTACCTTCCAGCCCTGGAATGAGCAGAGAACAGAATCTTGATCCGTCAGAACAGACAGCATGAAGGATACGTCTGTTAAGCACACTATTAAAAACACACTAACACACTTATTCTAACCATGTGTGTAGACAAAGTGAATCGGAGCATACAGAATGAGCAACGTTTTTAAAGACGTCTGGAAGTAGATCAGGCATTAATGCAAAACGTAAACCCTCTTGTTTAAACACTAAGCAAAGGAGCCTAGGAGGAATCATACACACACATTAAAGTCATCCGAGTGTCACACACACACATTAAAGTCATCCGAGTGTCACACACACACACATTAAAGTCATCCGAGTGTCACACACACTGGAATGAGGTGAAGGAGTTCTGTGTTTTCACACATCTGATCATCTTGGGTCTCCATAGTGTAGGTGTCTTATGTTAAGGTGTCAGAGCACAGAAACAAACCCCAAAGCATGAAACTGCCCCTACACATGCAGTCACCTTATTCCATATAATGATCCGTTCCAGGGTCTATGGGGGTGTGTAAGAGCGCTCCAGTTTGTGCCAGACTGTTTTCATGGTGTAATTCCTCATACATAATAAATAAAGAGAGAGAGAGAGAGAGAGAGAGAGAGAGAACATCTATCAATAGCACCTACACATCAAGAAGAGCAAAACCACATTTGTGAGCAAGAATTGTGGTGTGTGTGAGAGTAATGTGTGTGTGTGTGTGTGTGTGTGTGTGTGTGAGAGAGAGTAATGTATGTGCTGAGGATGTGTGTGTAAGCATGTACACATGAAGAGTGTGTTCCCAGCACACGTCTGTTCTTCATGGATGATCCCACACAGGTGAACCCACGTGTGACTGCATGTGTGTTTGTGTGTGTGTGTGTGTGTGTGAAGCTTTCTGTGTTTGTGATGCTGCACGTGTGTGTGTGTGTGTGTGTGTGTAGCTTTCTGTGTTTGTGATGCTGCACGTGTGTGTGTGTGTGTGTGTGTGTGTGTGTGTTGGCAGGAGAGGACTCCACACCCTGGAGGATGGGAGGTATCCGTGGGGAAGGAGATTCCTGAACACATCGCACTACCATGACAACACACTATTCTTAGGGGGAAAAAAATCCCCATATTGCAAATCAGACACCAGAATGCAGATCCTGTTCTGTTCAGTCCACACACACTCACACCTCCATCTGTTCTGTTCAGTCCACACACACTCACACCTCCATCTGTTCTGTTCAGTCCACACACACTCACACCTCCATCTGCCCTGCAGTGTTTCTGGCTCTGCTGTAAATGTCTGTTCTAATTCACTACAGTGGTGCGTGTTCCAGGAAGGCCTTGGTCACTGGATCTGCTCTGGACACAAAACAGCTCATGTATATATTTTCCTGACAAACTGCATTTTCCATTCACCCTCATTGAAAGTGTTTTCACACATTTTGACTGTGAATCATTTTTCACGTGTCACATATCTACACCGTCTGGAGAACAACACTGTACATTCGCCAAGGGCTTTACACCATTTAAACGCCAGATAGTCTTTACAAAGCACTGACAGACAAGTCACCTGAACACAGACAGACGGCTCATCTCTTACAAAGGTGTGTTGTGTAATTTTCCCCAAATATAAACAGTTTTTTGGACTAGCTCATTTTAGGGGCCAATCCAGGTGTATTTGTAGTGGGTAATGTACTCTGAATGCACTCTTCCTCAACCTTTTGACCTGGTCCCAGGCACCGACAGATACCACCACCACATGGATCCAGCTTATCAGTACAGCTCATCACAACTTCACCCACACTCAGGATCTCAGGATGAAAGGTTTATGGCTGGTTATACTCTCCAGAACTATGTTTATTAGGTTTATTATGACTGGTTACACTCTCCAGAACTAGGTTTTATGATCCCAAAGCACCCTGAGAGCCCTAAGAAGGATGCAGGGGCAGGAACCAACAATACATTCTTTTATTCTCCCATTTAACCATAAGCACATAACCATTGGAAGTACCCTTTCACATAACATTATCAGAAAAAAGAAAACACCACCGGACTCCTCTCAGTGAGAGCGTTCGGAGGTATCCTTTTGTGAAACATCATTTGGAACATTTAAACATCAGGTCGTCTTTTCTCACCTACTCTGAACAGTGGAGCTACAGCACCATCAACTGGAGTATAAAAAAAAAAACATGAAAATCATGTGGAGAGAAAGGAGCACAGCACCTCTGAATAAGAACAAGGACACATTACATCATCCTGGAGTTTCTAGTGGATCGTTTGTGTTTATGAGCTGGAATGTTTATAACCTTTATATTGTTTGTTAACTTTACCTTGTGTTAAATAGTCCCAGACCCAGTTATTCCCCCTGTGATGCTTAAGGACGTAAACATGTACTCATGTAACAAAGGGCTGTGCTCCTTCTGGTAGGAGTTATAGTAATAAGATAATAGTACATGAGCACCACGGTAGTGTGATAGTAATTTAGTCATGATCACTGTTAGGTGTGTAGGAGTAATTAGAATGATTACAATATGTGTTTGTGTTTCTCTTACTTCATTCTTTTCCTCCTTGTCTTGGTTGTAATTATTATACATAATATTAGATTGTTTTCTAATATGATGAAATTTGCTCTATGGGTTCCTACTATAGTGTTGAGCAAAGTTGTATCTGTTAATGATGGGGTGTTACTCAGCGTCGATGTGGTCCATATGGGGGGTCGGGGTGGGGGTGTGTGTGTGTGTATAATGCTGACACTGTCTGTTATTTAGTGCTGCTACATTCTTTAGCTTTCCTGCCTGAAACCCCAGGGAGTGGTCTGGTCACCGAAGATGGGAGAATTTTGGTAAATATTCATTAGTGGTTGGCGAATTGACTGTTAAGGAAAATTTAGGTGCCAACCTTCGAAATTTGGTAAATACATTCCGAACAAAGAAACCTCGGTTTTTGTGAAGTATCGGTTGTATATCGGTCGGACGTCCGATAGTAATCAAAGTTCGGCCTTGCCGTTCGCACGAATATTACGAATATTCATCATTTCTTTTGTTCATTCAGTATTTTTCCGTTTAGTACGTTTTGTTTAACAAGCTTGCGCATCTTAACCCTGTTTTCTATTTTAATCATTTTATACCGTAGTTCGAGTTGAAATGAGTTCTGATTGGCCATCGACACCAAATTTCAAGTCTCTTCGACAGTGACACTTTGTCTAATTCGGCCTGTTCTGATTCCGGCAAGATCCGTGAGATTCTTCAGAGGCTTTGAACTATGGTACTGGATCAGTTCCTGTCGGGACTGGCTCACGACGGCACTGCAGTAGATCCCTCTCGATTGGCATCGTGAGCCGTTGGGTCGTGGGCTGTGCCGCGACATCCTAAACGCCTTCGGGTCTAATGGAGCAACGCACGCACAGCTCTCTGGTCCCAGCACCTGACATTATCACAGTAAGCCTGCATCCTTTCATGTCGATTTCTGATGTGGTTACGGAGTCAGTTTGGAAGTGTCTATCTTCCCATCTGTTATCGTAAGTGTAATTAAACCTTAAGGTTCAACTCCTCTCTTCTTTAAGGTCTTCAATCGAATCCTGGCCCGGGTTTCATGTGATCTCTGGTTTACTCTCATTTTGTATCATCTAGCTATACTATTCCCATCATCTCTTTCTTTGTCATTATTCTCATTGAGTGCATAACTTTACCCATGTGTCGTTATTGTGCTCAGTCACTTTGTTGATAATTGTTGTTTACTGTACTAGTACAGTTATTTACCCGCATATAGTGAAACTCATTTTCATATAGTGAAACTCATTTATCCTGTGAACTATTAATCTCATTATTCATTGTTACTCAGTAAATTTCATTTATTCATTAAGTTGATTTATTTCCTGGGTGCCTAATCATAATCAGTTTCCCTGCATACGAGTGAGTTTGGTCCCCATTAGTGTATGCAGCTGTTGTCCTATTAGTTACTGGTAAATCTGTTGGTAGATGTCACTTCAGGTCACTACATATTTCTCAGTGCAGAAGCTCCTTTTAATGCAACCACTGTCTTTTTTTTTGGGGGGGGGGGGGGTAATATCTGTTAGTTTCTGTTAATGTCCTGTTCTTATGTTCCCTCTTCTTCCTGTGTCTCAGAGCCCCTCTTACCCACAGTAGGCAGGCTCTGTGGTACCCTGGGCCTGGTGAGGGTTCTCTGTGGTACCCTGGGCCTGGTGAGGGTTCTCTGTGGTACCCTGGGCCTGGTGAGGGTTCTCCTCAGTGAGCCCAAGACCCTGGTATCTACTGCTGTGTATCAGCAACAAACACCCCACCCCCACCCCCTCTGATGATTCTATACAAAAAGGGACATAAATCAACATCATTTACACATAAACACACACATGCTCACTCTAAAATGAATCAACACACCCCAATACGTCCTTCACAGCACGAGATGCTCCAGATTCCTCTCACCGACTCCGTTCTTTTCTCCATTTTTCACCTTCTGACTATACGTTGAGTCTAATGAACTTTTTGCATGATTGCTTGATTAGGATTCAAACATCTCACTTCTAGACACCAGAGCTTCCACATTGCTGAGGTTCCTGGCAGCTCATGGTTTACAGGCTGCCTTCTGGTATCAACCGGCCAGCCTGTTCTGCAATTCTGCACACTGGAATCAAACAGACGGATCGATTAGTGGAAACCTATAAACAAATAAAAGCCACAGACACACACGGATACTGAAAAAATGCGAAAATACAATGACTTAAGAAGGAAAACAGGTATGAGATGGAATGATAATAATATGAGAATAATCACTCACATAATCACTCCTTGTCGTATAAACTCAGACAACTGTGAATTATATCTAAAAGTTCCAAAGCAAGGCAGGGTCCTGATAGTCTAAGGGGACGGATGGGGATGGGGGGGCA
>JAOXYF010000179.1:0-14176 GCA_028565775.1 Sternarchorhynchus goeldii | reverse complement strand
CCTATGGATTAGGAATGGGATGTCACTTAAGATCATATGTGAGTCAAGGAAGGTGAGCAAATACTTTTGGCAATATACTGTACAATTCACCGCATGTTTCCATTACAACAAATAGACATGTAACTGAAATGACACTTTGTGTCATTTCAGTTACAAAGAGAACGTCAACAAGGGTGTTCTTTATCACCACTGTTGTTTTGTCTTTTCATTGAACCTCTGGGTTCCTCCATTTATGTGATAAAATCTCAGGTACAGTCCAAGTCATACCACCATAGAATAGGTCTGTATGCAAAAGGTGTTTTTTACTGCCCCTTCTATCAGTCTATGATCTGATAAACAAATACAGCAAGTCTGACTGCTCCATTAACTGATCAAGGGCTGAGTTTCTGCCTCTAAGTAAATTCAATTATGAGGTACAACGCAGACCATCTAAATCCATCTATTAAATACCTTTGCATTCATATCTCTCTAAACATGACTGATGCGTATAAACTTAATAATGTTCCTTTAAACAAGAAATAACAGACAAATTAGAAAGATGTAAACTACCACTTTATATCTTTAATTGGCCAAAAATCAACAGTTAAAATGAACATCTATCCATTTATTTGATCTCTTTGACCCCTGTTTCTCCACCATCAGGCTTGTGCTCCTCTCGACAAAGCAATCACTAAATTCTACAGGAAGCACCAAAAATTTCAACTCGGATTAGCTACACTCAAATGGGGGGGGGGTATAATAATAATAATAATAATTTGTCAAGTCTCTCTTTTATTCTTTTCACTGGGGTGGTGGGTGGTTGTTGTGTTGTGGTTCCACATCACCTTTATATCTGTGACATTGTGTTGACATCACTAATGTAAAGGACAGAATGCATTTTATGAGCAATTACTATGGTAACAACCCTGAGAGCAGCATGTGAATAGAATGTTATTGTCCCCAGAAAGGTGTGATGTGGCCAAAGATATTAGTACGACATTAAAAAAAAAAAAAAAAAATTACCATGGTAACAACTCTGAGAGCAGCATGTGAACTCTGCCACTCATGAACTGAACTGTGTGCTTCATCTTCACCTGCAGTGAAACCTACACCTGAACTCACATCCAGTCTTAATGGATCTGTGCTGGAGGGAAACTCAGTGACTCTGCACTGTAAGGTGAATCAGTCTGCTGGATGGAGATTTTACTGGTACAAACACACACAGAACCCTGAGAATGAGACCAACACTGCAAATAGCTCCTACACCATCAGCTCAGTGGCGCCCTCTGATGGAGGCCAGTACTGGTGCAGAGCTGGCAGAGGAAACCCAGTTTACTACACACATTACAGTGATGCACTCTGGGTAAACATTACTGGTGAGTTAGTGTTTATGATCTACAAGAACTTTAGAAATGAGAACTTTATTATCGTTGAGCACTGAATTGTTATTTCCTGCATTGAAAGTTCTTGAAAGGTGTTAGATGCTCTTGTTCCTCACCTGTTGAGTAAAAATTTACAATGTATAATTACAGTAGAATTACAGTAGAAATGCGCAGTTTATCATGTGTGAGCACTGATTACAGACCTGAAATAGTGCCCCACCCCATTATTATATAAATGATATTTGATATTGGGTCTGGTGAAGACTGAAGGCATCACTGAAGGAAAATATATTTAGACTGAATGTCCTCTGCTGTTGTTCATCCTACTCTGTTTCTGAATGTGAATTTACATTTGTGTGTGTGTGTGTGTGTGAGTGTGTGTGTGTGAGTGTGAGTGTGTGTGTGTGAGTGTGTGTGTGTGAGTGTGTGTGTGTGGATGCATGAGAGAGAGTAATATGTGATTTCTTAATGAGAAGGAATATCACCCACACTGTCTTTGTGCATATTCTGATCTCTTAATGAGAAGAAGGAATATCACCCACAATGTGTGTGTATGTGTGTGTGTGTGTGTGTGTGTATGTGTGTGTGTGTGCGTGTGTGTGTGTGTGTTCTGATCTCTTAATGAGAAGAAGGAATATCACCCACAGTCTGTCCACTGAGATGTTAGAGATTCATGCCACAAGGATTTAAGATGCTTAAATTAACGAACTAAAAAGTTAAAGTAATCATAAAATTTACATTGTGTACATGCCACAGAGTGATGCACATAAAATTTCGCATCTTCTTCTTCTTCCTCGGGCTCTCTCACTCACTATTTCTCTTTCTAAACATTTTGGACACTTTTGATCTGTTTCTCAGTCAGTCATTCATTACTATGACAGTATGGAGATCAGTCCACTCCCTGTGATGTTCTGCGAGTAAATGTTCTCTTTATGTCTTCATTAGAGTGAATGGTGCTGTATGAAATTCTTGATCTTATATGTCTGCTTGTCATCTACATTGGCCCACACATAGCTGTGTCGTAAGAATGTTTTTGCCGTCCATTTTGATCATGTGTTCCAAGGGTGACTGTTTGCGGAGGACACTGTAATTACCATGTTTTGATACACAAAGGTAGAAGCACATGGGAGTTGTCATGCAAACCGTCAAAAGTGTCACCGGTTACACCCACCCCCTCCAATAATGAATCTTTTATCCTGATCAAGTTCCTCTGAATTTTAACCATACCCACCTGATTTGTGTAACTTACCATGTTTTCATCTCCTTTGACATAGAAGCACCATTCCCCATCCTTTGTGAAGTATAGCCATTCTTAAGTACCGTTTCTTCTACCCCTTTGTCTTTCTGGTGTTTCACTGTATTTGACTCTACACCAAGCCTCCCACTTAATCCCTTAGTATTCTACGGACTCTGCTCTTCCTCACTGTTCTTTGGACCAGACGGACCATGACTTTGATTTCCCAGTGGCTCCCTTCCTTCTCTGGCATGTCACACTGTTCCTTTGCACTCATGCTATTGGTTCCTAGGGCCTGTGGTTGACCTTGGGAGAAGGGTTTGCTCCTAGTGCCTGTGGTTGACCTCTGTTGTTCCGCTCTTGGGTGTCGGGAGACCAGGTGTCAGATCCACCCAAACTGTTACACCCAGCCCTGCCCACTCCAGCAACACATCATTTATCTCGATCAAGTCCACCTGAATTTGAACCATTCCCACATAATCCGTATTATGTACCTAATTTCCTTCCTTTGTTTATAGCAGCACTCATCCTCCCCGTCCTTGGTGAAGTGTAGCCATTCTTAAGTCATGTATACTGAGCATTTCATCTACCTATTTGTCTTCCTGGTGTTCAACTGTGTTTCGCCCTCTATACCAAGCCTCCTGCCTGATCCCTTCCTCACTGATCTTGGATCGGACAAACAACAACTTGGATTTCCCAATGGTTACCATTGCTCTCTAGCATGTTGCACTGTTCCTTTGCACTTTGCACTCTAATTCCCAGGGTTATTCTCTGAGAAATAAATCTCACACTCCTGGTCCTCTCAACTGCTTTGTTTTATTTGAGTGGAGGTATAATATCTACTTCTAGTGTGCTTTCAGTGTATGTTGCTGAGACACTGCCATCATTAATACTATTCTGCAAAATGAACATGATTTATATTTTGTCCTCTTGTGAACCCACTATTGCCAAACCTTTTGGATAACAGTAAATACTATTATCCACAGATAATAGGGGTTTTGTCACACTCCCAGCATAGGGAGGTAGAGGGGCGGGGCTTTAACCACACTCCCAGCATAAGGAAGTAAATAGAGGGGGAGGAGTTTAACCACAAACTTACTTACAGCATAGGGTGCTTTTCTAACATTACTTTGTGGTAAGCATAGGTATATAGCTGTACACGGTCTGCTATATATTTACTATGAGCAGGAGAAGTAACGGTCAGAGCATAGTGATATATTGACTCAGATGAATTTGTTATATTGTTTAAGATGAATTTGTGCGTTTGAGCTGGGATGCATGAAATTATTACTTTACTAATTAATGACAAGGTTGCTATTGTGTATGAGTAAATTTACAGACTCAGCATTTTGTATTTGCTGTGTTACAGAGAGACCCCAGGCAGTACTGAGTGTGTCTCCACACAGCTGGATGACTGAAGGAGTCTCAGTGACTCTAAGCTGTGAGGTCAGAGACTCCTCTACAGGCTGGACATTCAGCTGGTACAAAGCTGTTCCCTACAGAGAAGGATTAACTCCAGTAAGAGACGATATTGGCCTTGTGAAGTATTATGCAGAGCTCCTCTCAGACAGCGGCAGAGGAGCTGGAGGCTCCTACACTCTCAGTCCTGCTGCTCTTCATCACACAGGAGTTTATGTGTGCAGAGCAGCGAGAGGAGAACCAGCCTACCACACATGGTACAGCAACCTACAACCACTGTGGATCACTGGTGAGAACATGCATCCCATATCGTTGTCGTGTGTGAGTGAAAGATCGTATAGAAAATGTAATAACCAAGGAGAAATACAATGTTTTTTTCCCCAATCATTGTTTATTAAAATCCAGCATTTATGAAGAGTTATTTTTATGGTGTATTAGCTTTACATTTATCTGTGTGTGTGGGGAATGTTTACAGCAACTAATCAGACTCAATCATAGGGGTATAATTAGATGTCATTAAAACTAGTAGTTTAGTCGTTTTGTGTAATCAAGGTAGGTGTGAGACTGGTTCTCTTTCCATGTTGAATACCACACTTGAGTTATGATACGACTATTATAATAACACGTCTTAACTGTATTTCTGTTTGTAAGGTGTGTCTCCTCCAGTCTCTCTGATCATCAGGCCCAGCAGAACCCAACACTTTAGAGGAGACTCTCTCTCACTGAGCTGTGAGGGACAGAGTGACTCTACTGGATGGAGAGTGAGACGATACACACACGGTGGGAGTGTGTCAGATTGTTTATCAGGCTGGGGATCAGTTTCAGGATCTACATGCACCATCAGCTCCCTCTTCATGAACCACACTGGAGTGTACTGGTGTCAGTCTGAATCTGGAGGGAGCAGTAATCCTGTCAACATCACAGTGCACAGTGAGTCTCCATGTAGTGTGTTTACGTATTATACCAAAAAATAACAATTTGTTTCATACATTGCAGGATGTGGTGTGGCATTTGATGAGTGTCTTCCAGTATGTACCTAGTAGGTATAGGTGTTCTAAATCTGCTGTGGGAAACCATGGCTACTTATGGTTCAGTAGAACTGTATCAATCTGATTACTGTGAACCAAGTAGTCAATATAAAAATAGCCCACGTAGACTTCAAACTGCAGATCCAGAGGCCAAGAGAGCAGAATCCAACAAGTATAGTGTTTGCTAAAACTGCTAAAAAAAGATAAATAAACACGTTTGATTACCTATTTTTTCAGTTCTATGTGTGGGTGCACACTGAAGTTTAGGGTTTTCCATCCTTTAATTAGTTTTTACTAATTAAAGTGTTCTGTACATCACTGCAAGTGGTGCCTGTGGTCAGCGAGGCTTTGCTGGATTTGATTAGATAAATATTGAGCCCATTTTATTTATTTGTCCAGTTCAACACATCAGTTAACACAGGTATTCACGTTAGAATGATTTTGATGGTAATGGATGAGCAAAAAGAAATTTTCCCTGTTCTAGATGGTTCTGTGATCCTGGAGAGTCCTGTCCATCCTGTGACTGAGGGAGATCTTCTGACTCTACGCTGTTTAGTTCACCCCAATATCTCATCAGACCTTAGATCTGATTTCACTAAAGATGGATTACTCCTCCAGATCCAAACTGAAGGAGAGATGACCATCCACACCATCTCAAAGTCAGATCAGGGTCTCTACCACTGTAAACACCAAGAAAGAGGAGAGTCACCACACAGCTGGGTCTCAGTTATAGGTGAGAAAGCAGTGATTTTATTATTAAACTAATAAAACCGGATATCATGGTTTGGCAATATTTAACTGAGAAATGAATATAGTAGCTGGGGAAATATTTTAGAATTCTGAATCTTGAGGGAGCATCAACGTCAACATCATAAACCTCTTCACTGAAAAAACTTCCACTTTAGCCAGGGCTTTATCCTGATTATATTCTTAACACACTTCTGTGCTGACATGAACACATGCATTTAATAGAGATTACAAAGCACTAAAACACTTCTGTAAGTCACTCTGGACAAGGACATCTGCCATAATGCATTCACTTGTTATCCAATTAAATTAGCCTTAAAGATCCTGCAGAAGTACTACAATGACATAAAAGCAAAGCACAACACTATAAAGTTTATAAAAGTTTATACTTATACAACAGTAAATGCAAAAGGGCAAACCAAACTAATAACTACACAAACTAGTACAAAGGATTTGGGGATAAAACGTTAAATTCGAGTTCCTACTTAGTGATTGAAGTGAATTGTGTGAACGTATAAATCTAAACATCACTGTAAAGGCAACTTGTTCAGTGGATGTACACAAATAATACATGAACAAATATCTAAAGTGTGTGGAGCCTGTGAACCACCACAGTGTTTCTGATTAAAAACAAAGGTAAAACTGGAAAAGGGAGGAGTTTTCCCATTATGAACAATTAAAATAATGTTCTTTTTTACACACTTGATAAGAGAAAGAGGAATTGCTTGGTCACAGAACATTCACAACTACATGTTTCCAGCCAAGGAAACTGTTATGGATGTGAGACTTAAATGGTTTATCTGTGTATAAATCCAGGAAGACTTGAACACAGTAACACTACTGCACTGCTGAGTGTTTTCTTCTGGAGTGAATCAGTTCTGTTAGAGCAGTTTAAACACTGAAAAGCATTAGTTTGAAGGCCCTAGGGTTTGTTTGTTCCCACCCTGCACTACAACACCCAGTATCACTATTAACATTATTTGGTAAGGAAGAATGGGAATATTGAAATCATAGTGTAATGCTGAGACGTGGAATACTCAGCAGCCAGTGTTCAGTTTTTAAAGGTTTTTGAAAGGAGAGTGTAACAGAGTGGTGTGGAAGTCCTATGTGATTTCTACCATGGAGCCTGAACTGTTATGATTGTACCGTTAGATTCACTGGATTAATGAAGTGACTCTTACACATGTTCATGTTTTACACTCTTGTAAATTACAGAGTCCATATAATTAAATAGGTTGTCACAGCATGGTGATATTGAGAATGTGAGATATTTCTAACAGGGATATTTCTAACGGTACAAGTCATAAGTCTTTCTGTTCTTATCCCAAAAGCTTTACCCACTGCTACACTGAATGTGGAGTCTCAGAGCCCTGCGTTCACTGGAGAGTCAGTCACTCTGAAGTGTGAAATAGAGTCTTTCAGTAACTGGAGATATCAGTGGTATAAAGGCAGCAGTCAGACTGCAGTCCATCAGTCTGAGATAAACACCTTCACCATCAGATCACCAGCAGACCAGGATCAGTACTGGTGTAGAGGAGAGAGACGTTCCAGACCCACATCATCACAGAACAGTAACAGGGTGTGTCTCTCTGTTAAAGGTGAGTAATTACCATGGTAACAACTCTGAGAGAACTCTGCCACTTCATGAATAGAACTGGGTGCTTCTTCACCAACAGCAGTAATTACACTGTGTGATACAAAGCTGTGTGATACAAACTGACTTCAGTTCTTCGTACCTTTGTGTCACCACATCATTTCACAATTATAATAGATTTTAAACATTATATACAAAATTCCTAAGAATGAGTCCGCTCTGTCCGAGCAGGTTAATTGCTGAACAGGACTGTCCTGAGCCCCTACAGGACTTAAGTTTTAAATCCCTTGTTTAAAGGTATTTGTTCCATCTCTGCATTATAAGAGCCAGATTCACTAATATGTCCCTTTCTTTGTTAATGAGAGAGTGCCCAGTGTCCTCACACAGTGTGATGCAGACATGCATGGACTTTTCATCAGTTAGCAGCCAGTATTCAGTTTTAGTTGGTTTAGTAAGCTTGAGCTCACTGAGAGGTGAATATACATGCAGAGTTTAAGTCATGTGATTTCTGCAATGTAAATTAAGCTGCTTCTGACTCTGCACCCTAGTTGGTTACAAATATTAAGCGTAGAGACCATCGCACTCATATGTGAATGAGCATGAGAGAGTGGAAATACTACTGACACAAGGGGGCAGTAGAGTTCACTGCTCTTATCAAAGCTATCATGGTGGGATTAATGAAGTAACTCTTTCAGTGAGAGGTTTGTTTTACGCTTGTGTAAAACAATGCTGCACTTAAGATTGGGGGGGTGCGCTAAAGTTAGGGTGGTGGTAGCTCACTGGTTAAGCACTTGACTAGTAATCAGATGGTTGCTGGTTCAAGCCCTACCTGTGCCTAGTTGTCACTGTTGTGCCCCTGGGCAAAGCCCTTAACCCTCAACTGCTCAGGATGTATTCAGTCAGAATTCTCAGTTGCTTTGGATAGAAGCGTCAGCCAAATGCCGTAAGTGTTTTGAGAGATTTGTTTCAAAATATTTTAATCTTTACATTTGTATTATAAATATGTAACCACTCAGCTTTTCAGGTATCGTTAGCCATTTCTAAAAGACATCTCTAACAGCATCGGATTCATTGGATTAATGAAGTTACTCTTACACATGTTCATGTTTTACACTCTTGTAAATTAGAGTCCATATAATTAAATAGGTTTGTCACAGCATGGTGATATTGAGAATGTGAGATATTTCTAACAGTACAAGTCACAAGTATTTCTGTTCTTATCCCCAAAGCTTTACCCACTGCTAAACTGACTGTGGAGTCTCAGAGTCCTGCGTTCACTGGAGAGTCAGTCACTCTGAAGTGTGATATAGAGTCTTTCAGTAACTGGACATATCAGTGGTATAAAGGCAGCAGTCAGACTACAGTCCATCAGTCTGAGATAAACACCTTCACCATCAGATCACCTGCAGACCAGGATCAGTACTGGTGTAGAGGAGAGAGACGTTCCAGACCCACATCATCACAGGACAGTAACAGAGCACATCTCAATGTTAAAGGTGAGTAATTACCAGAGCTCATGACCACAGGTGATGTTTGGAATGTATATTGACTGGTAAATTGAGAGCGTTGTCATTTGGCTCAGCTCCCTTTTCAACATAATGGACAGGTACAGGGTTCACAGGAGTCCAGACACCACACACCTGTCGACCTCCTACTCCGTCCTTCCCTCTGTCGTGAACAAATCCAGAGATATTTGAACTCTTCCACTTGGGGCATGTAGAGAGCCTTCCACATGGTCTCAGATTTAGAGTTGCTGACTCTCATTCCAGCCGCTTCACACCTGGCTGCAAACTGGCTCAGCGAGAGACGGAGGTCCTGGCTGATGATACCAGCAGGACCAGAGTGTCCACAAAATTCAGACATGAAATCCGGAGGCCACCATATCGGAATCCCTCTGCCACTTGGCTTTGCATAGAAAAAACATCAAAGTTATGCACATAATCAGTGACAAAGGGCAGCCTTGGCAGAGACCAACAACAAGTGGAATCCAGTCTGACCAATTGGTCATGCAAAATAAGCTTCTACTCTGTTTGTACTGAATGACCTGTAGCAGTGAACCCTGTACATGTGGAGTGATTGAACAAACTTCCACAGACCCTCCAGGATAATTGCAAGGGTAAAAAGCTGGTCCAGTGTTCCACTACCAGGGTGGAACCTGCCTTGTTCCTTTTGTAACTGAGACTCAGCTATCAGCTGGACTCTCTTGAGCAGTACCCCTGCATAGACCTTTCCTGGGAGGCTGAGGAGTGTGATTCCCCAATAGATGGGGGATCTGGTCCCCTATCTTAAAAAGATGAACCGCCACCCCTGTCTGCTAATACAGCAGCACTGTTCCCAGTGTCCTCTTGATGTTGCACAGACGTGTTAACCAGGACAGCCCTACAACATGCAGAGCCTTAAGGAACTCCTGGCAGACCTCATTCATCTCCAGGCCCTGCCACCCAGGAGTTTTCCAACAACCCATTGATGTTTGAAACCTTGCCCAAGTCCCCAAGCTCTGCTTCCTCTGAGGAATCAACAAGATCCTCAAAGTATTACTTCCACTGCCCAATGACATCCCCGGTCTAAGTCAGCATCCCCCCAGCCTATACACTGTTGGTCGGGAACTACTTTTCTCTTTTGAGTCACCTGATGGTTTGCCATAACCGTCTTGGCACCACACGATGGTTGTTCTCCATGGCCTCACTGAACTGCTGCCACAACTGAGTTTTTGACTCTTGTTATTCTTAAACTCTTATGAGCACAGAAATCCAATAACAGAACATCTCAGCTCAGCTCAGGTTCAGATCGGTGGGGCCGTTCTTCCAGATCACACCTTTCCCGGTCTCTCTGTCATTACTTACATGAGCAGTGAAGTCAGAACAATGGAGTCCCCAGAAGAGGCACTTTTTAATGTTTCCTCCAAGTACTTCAAGAAGACCAGGTACTCTGAACTGCTATTTAGAGCATGGGTACAAACAATGCGCAGCCCTCTCATCAACTTGAGAAAACCGCAAACGTACAGGTGGAAAACTGGACAGCTATAAGTAAACCCACTCCTGCCCAACGCCTCTCAACATGGGCAGAATGGAATAATGTCTATCTGGGGATTTGTATCAGAGCTCACGCTGTGTCAGAGTGAGCCCAATTATATCTAGTTGGTATCTCTAAACCTCACTCACCAGCGCAGGATTTTTTTCCCACCAGAAAGGTCGCATTCCATGTCCTAAGAGCCAGTTTCAGTTGCTGAAGACCTGAACGCCGAGGCCCCTTTCTCTTGCCACCACCGAGCCACATCGCCCCTGACCCACATTATTATCTTTACCACAGGTGAGGTTCATTCGAACTAAGCCAGGCAGGGACCCCAGGTGAGGGAAGCTGGGCCTTGTTGGCTTCCATCATAGAGATTTTTTAAAAATGATGCACAAAATTCATAACAATGAGTCAGCTCTGATTGAGCAGGGGAAACGCTGAGCAGAACTGTACTGTGGCCCTGCAGAGTTTAATGTCCCTGGTTTAAAGACATTTATTCCGATCTATTACTGAGACCCAGTCTCACGAAGAGCATCCCATTTTTTTACTGAAGAAAGTACTCAATTACCCTAAACAGTGTAGTGCAGATACATAGGTTCTTGTCAGCAATCAGCAGCCAGTGTTCAGACCTTATTTCCTGTGTGATTTCTACCGCGGACCCTGAGCTGTTTCTTATTGCACCCTTATTGGTCATAAATACTGTGCAGAGATATTATTGTGCACACTCACATGCGATTAAGCAGCGGAGAGTGTAACTGCCTGGACATTTTACTGACACAGGGGGCAGTACGGTTCACTCCTTTTATCAAACTGTCGTGTTAATATGAAAGTACATTATATCACAGCCATGATTACAGATGATGCATTTTTGGAAAATATCATCAACGTGCCTGGATGAATTAATGAAGTGATTCTTCATTGAGATGTTTGTTTTGCATTCTTGTAAAATGCCACATAATATAGAATCAGTATAAATAATAGTTTTAAGAACATGATGTTTTTTACAGAATTTTTTGGAAAATATTTTAACCATTTGTATTAAAACATGTAAACTATCAGCTTTTATTCATGGAATGTTAAGTATTATAACAGAAATCTTTTTTGTTTTACGCTTGTGTAAAACAATGCTGCACTTAAGATTGGGGGGGTGCGCTAAAGCTAGGGTGGTGGTAGCTCACTGGTTAAGCACTTGACTAGTAATCAGATGGTTGCTGGTTCAAGCCCTACCTGTGCCTAGTTGTCACTGTTGTGCCCCTGGGCAAAGCCCTTAACCCTCAACTGCTCAGGATGTATTCAGTCAGAATTCTCAGTTGCTTTGGATAGAAGCGTCAGCCAAATGCCGTAAGTGTTTTGAGAGATTTGTTTCAAAATATTTTAATCTTTACATTTGTATTATAAATATGTAACCACTCAGCTTTTCAGGTATCGTTAGCCATTTCTAAAAGACATCTCTAACAGCATCGGATTCATTGGATTAATGAAGTTACTCTTACACATGTTCATGTTTTACACTCTTGTAAATTAGAGTCCATATAATTAAATAGGTTTGTCACAGCATGGTGATATTGAGAATGTGAGATATTTCTAACAGTTCGAGTCACAAGTATTTCTGTTCTTAACCCAAAAGTTTTACCCACTCCTACACTGACTGTGGAGTCTCAGAGCTCTTGTGAACTGCCACATAATACAGATTCAGTATAAATATTTAAATAGATTTTAAGAGCATGATGCTTTTAAGAATTTTGCAATATGTTTAAAAATATTTTCATCTTTTTTTATTTTGTGAATGTTAGCTATTTCTAACAGTGCAAATCAGAATATTTCTGTTCTTATCCCCAAAGCTTTACCCACTTCTACACTGACTGTAGAGTCTCAGAGCCCTGTGTTCACTGGAGAGTCAGTCACTCTGAAGTGTGAAATAAAGTCTTACAGTAACTGGACGTATCAGTGGTATAAAGGCAGCAGCCAGACTGCAGTCCATCAGTCTGAGATAAACACCTTCACTATCAGATCACCAGCAGACCAGGATCAGTACTGGTGCAGAGGAGAGAGACGTTCCAGACCCACATCATCACAGGACAGTAACAGGGTGCGTCTCTCTGTTAAAGGTGAGTAATTACTGGATAAAAATATTATACAATTCACCGCATGTCTCCATTACAACAAATAGACATGTAACTGAAATGACACAAAGTGTCATTTCAGTTACAAAGAGAACGTCAACAAGGATGTTCTTTATCACCACTGTTGTTTTGTCTTTTCATTGAACCTCTGGGTTCCTCCATTTTATGTGATAAAATCTCAGGTACAGTCCAAGTCATACCACCATAGAATAGGTCTGTATGCAAAAGGTGTTTTTTTACTGCCCCTTCTATCAGTCTATGATCTGATAAACAAATACAGCAAGTCTGACTGCTCCATTAACTGATCAAGGGCTGAGTTTCTGCCTCTAAGTAAATTCAATTATGAGGTACAACGCAGACCATCTAAATCCATCTATTAAATACCTTTGCATTCATATCTCCCTAAACATGACTGATACATATAAACTTAATAATGTTCCTTTAAACAAGAAAGAACAAACGAATTAAAAAGATGTAAACTACCACTTTATATCTTTAATTGGCCGAAAATCAACAGTTAAAATTAACACCCATTAGTCATTTATTTGTTCTCTTTGACCCCTGTTACTCCACCATCAGGCTGGTTCTCCTCTCGATAATGCAATCTCTAAATTCTAATGGAAGCACCAAAAATCTTAAATCAAACTAGCGACACTCCTCTAAACACCTTGGAGGACGTAGAGCTCCATATTTTTATTACTGTCCCACCAACGGCTTTACATCAGACACTGGTCAAACAACTCAAACCAACCATCGTGGAACATCGAGGGTAGTTTAATTCAGGAATTGAACATTAACAGCATTCCATTCATAGACAAAACTATTAAAAGCTTTTTTAATTAAACACAATTAGTACTACCTTGAATGCTTGGTGGATTTCAAACAAAATTCTCAATTACAGCTACGCTCCCTCTGGTCAAACTCAAACTACCCAGGTTTTTAATAAATAACAAACCATTTATATTCTCAGCCTGGAAACAGAGGTATATCAATCCTGACACAGTTATTCTCTGACAGTTTGTTCGTGACCTTCGACAACATCAAGGAAAAATGTAAGATACCAGCTGACTCTTGTTTACAGTTATACAACCCAGAAAAGTTCTAAAAAAAACTGTTAATACCAGAAACTTGTAATCACCCTCCCCCCTCTATCTAAAAGTACACTGTTGTAAACCTCAGAAAATGTTATTACAAATATATAATCTCAAAACACTGAATATTGCACCCTATTTCACTCCCAGTTAAAAAATGCACGTCAGATATAAAAGAAGCATGTAATAGTGACAGGCAAATGATACACAACAACATCTTCTCCATGACCAGCAATTAAAAACTCCAGCTAATACAATATAAAACACTTCATAGAACCTACATCACAGCCTCCAAACTGGGTTTTAGGCACAATGATGCCTGTCCACAATGGCCAGGTAGCATCTTGCTTTCTGGATGTGTACAACATGGACAAGTTGTCAGAAGTTTTGGACCTTGTCATCTCTTTCTGACCCACTGTAACTTTACTCAGTTACCTCTCTTCATTCTGGGCACCCAACCACCTTTATACTAATATCACTCACTATTGCCAAAAAGGTTATACTGGAAATTTGGATGGACAGAAACAAAATTTCAACAAAGCGTTGGCTTCACCTCGGATGGTGGAT
>JAOXYF010000178.1:0-14184 GCA_028565775.1 Sternarchorhynchus goeldii | reverse complement strand
CTGAATTATTCACACTCCTACTACTGCTTTAGTAATCTATCTCTGTTCACTCCCATCTCACCTCCCACAGCCAGTAGATATTTATACCTGAGAAAGAGAGAGAAAGAAAGAGAGAGAGAGGAGAGAGAAGAAAGAGAGAGAGAGGGTTAGGCCAATGGGATGTGATCTAGTGGACAATGTATGTTAGGTACTGAATTCATTGTTAATCATTTTTGATGCAGTGTGCAATGACTGTACATTTTGGTCTGATTAAATAAGAAATGAACACACCCCCACACACAAACACAGCATTTTATCATGATTCACTTGCATGCACAGGTGTATCTGGAGTCATCCATAAGCAAGAGTGATCCCATCCAACACAGACGGCCAGAGACTGGTGTGGCTGGCGGGTGTGACGGGCGTATGACAGGCGCGACAGGTGTGACGGGCGTGGCCGGCATGACGGACATGATGGGCGTGGCCGGTGTGATGGGCGTGGCCGGCTTGAATGGCTTCCAATTGCAACGGGTTAACAGCCCATACTTGCTGCATCATTTTACGTGTCGTTATTCTTCACTCTTGAGCGTAAAATTCCTGACAGGCTGGAAAATGCCATCGCAGCTCCAGGAACAAAGCAGGTAGAGGCAAAGCTCTGAAATTAACAATGCATCACATCCGCTCTGTCTTCAGACATCTTCTGATTTTGTTGCATGGTCAGGGAATAAAGACAGTTAATATTATACGTCAGCAGGTGAATAGGGGATGCAGGCAGAGCTGAAATTCACACCACCGCTGTTGCCTTTAGGAAGACTCCCAGATCTGATTTCCAAGTGTGAGCCCAATCTTTTCTCTGAAAAAAATAAACTAATTGGATCTTGACCTGAATTTGTGTTTCTGTGTTTCTTTTACCATTATATTTTCATAGCTGTTTGATAAAAAGGGAGGCTAAAATGATCCGGTGAATACATTTTGTTTTGGCCATTTTAGTGTACTGTCTATAAGCAAAAAAAAGAAAAACAACAAAAAAAACCTTTACCAAAAAAACTAATTTACCAAATGTATTATGCTAAATGGACAGAGCATGACTTTCAGAATCTCAGAATCGGCGTACTACTTCCGTTACGTGCACCATACACGAGCGATCGCAGACGAAGATCGAGCTCTACACGATCTTTCAGCTAATCAGATTCTCAGTCCGCAAATACCGGGCCACAAATACCGCTCTTGGAACCTGGACAACAGACTGTAGTCGTTGTTTTTGCGCTATTTTGTACAGAAACAAGAAAACAATCATTATAATGAAATTGTAGGAATAATTAGTTGATGAGATGTGCGGCAAAAATGGTCTGTTCTTCAAAGAGAGCTGTGGGTAAATAGTGCAATAAAATGTTCAAGCAAAATGAACCAGTTGCTGATTTAGAACCGTTTTCACACGTGATGTGACTTGAAACGGGTTAACTATCAGGAATGTTTATGCATTTTGTGCGAACTAAAGCCTCGTTTTAAAGCAAAACATTCATTTTCACTCACGGACAAATATATATGTCTTTGCATATAGCAGAACCATTCACAAGTTTACTGAGTTCTTTACAGAGAATGATAAATCCATTCTGTTCACAGAATAATCTTTTATAAGTAGCAGAGTAGATTTATGCACATCAGTTAAGTGTAGGGCATCCGAAACCTAAGGTGCCAGATACAGATGAAGCTAATAAAACATAATGCTAACAATTAAACTCTCTCTATTTCACAAACGCTTTCCCAAATAAATTCACGTTTTTAAAGCAGTGATTTATTCTGTAAATTTGAGAGAATAAATCGCTTCAACAAGAAGACTTAATTTTGAAACGTCAAGTCACGTAATGATGTTTTCAACGCGAGTGTCTCTCGGCTGCTTGGTGAGTTGTGTGTTCATAGCCAAAGTGCAGCACACGTCCTGTACACTTATCTCGGTGCCCGGTAGGTCAGGACCTGCCTTCCCTCTGTCAAATCCAGGGCATCCATTATCGTCATTAGCAGGCCAAGACCGACACTGAAATTGATTTAGATTTAGTGTAGTCGGTCCAGGGATAGTACGCTATCGATCGAGTGGGAAAAAAGAACTTTTCTGGTGTACAGTGTTCAAAATTCATGGAGAAAAGGCATTAATCATTACATGGCCCAAGCAAATCTGCTGGTTTGTCCAGACTATAGTGGAGTAAAAGGAGTCGATTAATTCTACAGTTCGAGTAAGATCCTTTTCTCACATGTGATTTTTCATTGCAGATTTTTTTTTAATCCACAGAGAGATTTAATCTGCTCCAGAAACACACCGCAGAGGGTTTCCACAGCCATGACCTGTACGTAATGCTTTACGAAAAGGAAAAAAATAAACATTCTGAGTAAATGGATTGAAAAAGATTGGATATTTCCATATAGGTTTCCTTTACTGTTTCTATATAGTGAGACAGAAATACATTTCAAGTAATATTATAAAGTTTATTAACCTGTAATAAAAAAAGTTATGTGAAAACATATCATGGAACATATATGATCTCGTCAGGTCTGATACAGGTGTCTGTATCAGTCGTGCAGGTACATACATGAACATTCATTACAGTAAAAGTAACTACCTACTCTTTATTTATGATATATTTATTTAGATTATTTATTTATACAGAGCTATTTCAGGTCCTGAGCTGTTTGGTGGTGTCTGAAATCTCAATGAAATAACCTGAAATGAGAATAGGGACATAAACACAGAACAGCTTTCACCAGCTCAGATGTTCTTGGGTTTAAAGGAGAGTTTAAGCCTTTTAACGTCCTCAGATGACTCCACTTTTGGGGGGGAGACAGCCTGTGGCGGCAGGGCGGGTCGTTGAACCTCTAAATACCCCCTTCCGGAGGCGTGAGAGTCCTTCTAGCAGGGGTTACTTTTAGTCAACCAAGCAGTCATCACGCCTGACACGCAGGAGTGGGGAGACAGATGCTGGCATTCCAGTGACCAATGAGACATGCCCTCCACTCACCCCAAACATCAACCTGAAGAAGCTCATCACCTGCTGTCAGCACTGTGTGTGTGTGTGTGTGTCCAGTTTGGTGCATGTGTATTTGGTTTAGTGTGTGGAGTGTTTGTTTATTTAATGTTAAATGCCTATTTGTTTGCCGCACTTGGATCAGAGAGTAAAGTAGTTTCAATCCTGTCTATGTCCTGAACCTACTGACTTTGACTTTGTTTATTTTGGATTTCTGCAGCGTTTCCTTATTCGCTGTATGACGTCTTTGATTCAACATTGCTGCAGAAAAACCCTCCTGGTGCGGATCAGATTAGTTTGCTGTTATGCAAAAAATCGATCTGCACCACACTTCATATATACCGCCTGAGTTCAAATTTGGTTGCTAAGCTGAAACCCCTTAAAGCCTGTTACTTTGGGAAAAGTGCCAGGATTGAATAACATGACTAGTGACTCATTGTTTTAAACACAGAGAAGCGAAAAGCCTTGAACAAACCCTCTAATTCCTCCTGCCTTTTTCCTTCTTTCTTTTTTCACCCCGAGCTTCCAGTAGCCTAACATCAGATAAAAAACAGGTACGTTCTTGGGGCTGACGTTGCCTGGACAACGACATTTGCGAAACACTCGACCACCTGTTTACGGCTATTATTCTCCTGCTGGTTCGGATATAGTGCAGACCCGGAGCGTGAGGGAGAGGGAGGGAGGAACACAGGGGAAAAACTGAATCCGTTTTTGTCTGGAGTGAAGGACACCCCACCTGTGCTGTACAATGCAGCAGTGTGTTCAGGTACATGAGGCTCTCAGCTGATATTGTTCGCTATGGTAACAGAATCTCTTGCCATTACTGCGGTCTCATGCAAGAGGTTCGCCGTATTCATAACTGTCTCCAAGACGACACGAGATTGTGATTATGATTATTTCCTTTTGGAGCTGGAACAGGACCACTGAAATTAGACAATAAACCTGCTTTTTTAAAATGCAGGTAGATGTTATGAGTGTGGTTTTTGTGTTGTGGTAGATGTTATGAGTGTGGATTTTGTGTTGAGGTAGATTTTTTGTTTGGATGTTGTGTTGTGGTGTGTGCAGAGTACTGCATGCAGATAAACAGAATTAAGTAAAAGACAGCTGTGTCAGTATAAAAGTTATGCACTACCCCACCTCCCCCCTAAAAATGCGCATCCCAGAGAAAAATAACCTATGAAAAACAAGCAGGTACTTTCCATATTAATGCTGCCATATTACAGCACACTAAATCTCAAGTGACTCTAAGAAGAACGTTCTCATGAATTTTTAAGGTATCAGAAGTTTCTGGATTCACCTTCAAGCACTCTTATGTGCAATACAGAAATATGACCCTTAAAGTTAGCGAAAGGAAATAACATTACATCAAATCCTTAGCTTTCATATTGATCACCTTTCAGCAGCATTACAGAAAGCAAGTATCCTGATCCTCTGGATTTAGACACTTGTACATTGAGGACTTTAGGAGTGGCAGAACTGAATTAGTAAAACGAAAAGGATCTCAGGACTGACAATTTGTAGTAAGTTATGGTTATAATTCTTCAGTTCTTTTTTTATGACTTCATTTTTAAGAGACTCAAGTAAATCACACTTACTCATTATAATTCTTAGTAAAACTACATCAAGCCATTTTGCAGTTCATGGTCCTATGGTGTCTGTGTCCCTGCTGTGTCGAGCCCTGGCAGACTGCATTCTCTTGGCAGGGTGGTGCAGAGAGAATCTCAGAGGTATACTCTCAGTGAGTCTCAGTGAGTCACAGTTCTGCACTGCTCTGCTTCTCTGACTGAATGGACTGCCTTTCACACATTAGAATCCATTATACTGCTCCATCCCCTCTAATTTGGCAATTTGGAAAAGAAAAAGCAAAATAAAGTTGCTTTCCAGGTTATGGCAAATGAAAAAAAATGTTTAGCCAATCTACAGATCAAATGTCGATGTTGCTGCAGCAACGGGGGAGTTGTAGGGTGGAGAGATGGCCGAGCAGGTGTTTAAAACTCGTTGGCTGCCTACATGTATGCCAACTTCTCCTCCAGTAGCAGAGGACACTCCACTGACATGATGAAGCATGACAGGAACGTGAGAGGAGATAAAACCTGAGATGGGACTGTTTTCTTTGGTTGTCCTGTGAGCTCTGTGTGCTACTTCAGCCTCACCTTCATCCCCCGTCCCAGAATCTCACCACACTGGTACGGATGCAGAATCTCATCACACTGGTACGGGTGCAGAATCTCACCACACTGGTACGGGTGCAGAATCTCACCACACTGGTACGGATACAGAATCTCACCACACTGGTACGGATACAGAGTCTCACCACACTGGTACGGGTGCAGAATCTCCAGGCCATATGTATGCTGTGCTATTTTCCTTCCTGAGCTGCGTTGCGTGTTTATGCATGAAAAATATTCTGCATTGCTACAGTACAGCAAGAGCAGTGAACGGCAGTCCTGCAGATCTGCTACGCTGCAGAGTTTAGATGCAACTCTAACATGCCTCGTCTATACCTTCAGTGATTTCTGAATATTGGAGTCAGGTGTGCTGAAAACAAAACTCTTCAAGGCAATTACTATCTGTGCAACTGGAGTTTGCCCCACAGTCAGGCACCATGCTGAGCAGATTTCCCCACTGCTCCTGATCTTTTCTAGTCTGTCCTTGGCTCAGTGTGCTTCCAACTGCTTGTTTCAAGGAAACTCTCCTGCCCGAATAATTACACTCAAACGGCCTTAACCTCTACAGTCATGAAATGCTATGAAAGACTTACAGTAAAGTGCCTTGAAATCATGACTGACTGCCTCCAGGACCCTCACAATACCATCAGTATATACACTACATCACTTCAGCACCTGGATGGTTCTAACACCAGTGACCATGTGCTGCTTATAGATTTCAGCTTTCAACAAAGTCATGTATGATGTTCTCCTGGATAATCTGAGATGGCCCAGTGTTCCCCTTCATGTCTGATACTGGATACACAAGTTTTTGTCCAACAAGAAACAGCATGCTGTACCCCTTATACAGCAATGATTGTACTTATAACTGTGACTCTGTTAAACCAAAGCAGGGTTAAGTTGGCAGGTGAGACTACAGTGGACATTCATCCCCAACAAAGATGAGTTTACATACCAGAAGGAACTAAAGCATGTCATGATGTGATGTTAATAACCAGTAGTTGAACGCTCAAAAAGATGTCAAGATAACCACAGAAGAAGCTGGGGTTGAACACTCAAAGCCATGGAGATGACCAATAATTTCATAAGAATATGGAGATGAACATTCAAAAAGATGTTGAGATGTCCACTGATTTCAGGAGGAAACCCAACTGTCTGATTCCCTGTAAATTCACGGCTCCAATGTCAGCAGAGCGGGGTCTCACAAACCCCAGGCAGCACTGATCAGGTCCTCCAGTGACACACACCCGACACCCACAGGTCTGAAGGACCTTTATTTCCTGTTACAGCTTGAGAACTTCGGGCTTCTACACTACCATAATAGATTCCTCCATCACTTCCTCCATCTATGTCTAGTCCAGTTCTATACAACCATAATAGACTCCACCACGTGTTCCTCCATGTCTGTCTGGTTCTGCAACTCCACCAGCAAAATGCAGTGTACAGAGGAAATCATCCTCTGCCAGCTCTCTAACCTTGAGTGCCTTTACTCATCTTGGATGAGAAAGGGGGCGGGGCTAAATCAGGACTGACTCCACACACCCCAGCACTCTCTCATCTCAGCAGAGACCAGGAGCTCAAAACCAACCACAGCTTCACAGCTTCCTTCTCCGGGCTGTAAACCTGATAAATAAGGGCAACCTGTCTCTGCTTTGACTAGATCCACACATACTTTACTGAACACACTGCAAAGTACATAAAAACTGTACATACCATATACATAACAACTATTTACTGTGCATACCATGTACATAACAACTGTATTCACTGTACATACCATACACATAACAACTATTTACTGTACATACCATGTACATAACAACTGTATTCACTGTACATATCATACACATAACAACTATTTACTGTGCATACCATGTACATAACAACTGTATTCACTGTACATACCATACACATAACAACTATTTACTGTACATACCATGTACATAACAACTGTATTCAGTGTACATACCATGTACATAACAACTATTTACTGTACATACCATGTACATAACAACTGTATTCACTGTACGTACCATGTACATAACAACTGTATGTGGATACCATGCATAATTTTTGTATTTAGGATCTCCTTCACTATATCGCATACTTTATTTATTGCACACATACAGTACTGTGCAAAAGTCTTAGGCAACCATTAAGTTTATTGTTTTATTGATTTAACAATGGTATAATGACCATTTATAATTACTTCTCAGTGTCCTTATTAGAATACAACCATAAAATATAGGACAAAAAAAACATTTTGAGAAACCCAGAGTCACAGGAGAGGTCCCAGAGAGCTACAAATAAGTGAGGCAAGAATGGTGAGCAAATACACAAGGACACATTTATTTCACTTTTGGTATTGACAAACAGCATACTTACATAAACGAACCAACAGCGTGGACAAGGCGACCACCGTGACGTAGCCCCCCTGGGGGAGGCCAGAGCCCCCGGACCGCCTCTAGGAGCAGCCTCCCCTCATGGTGCTGGTCCACGGCATTTCACCCTATGCCACTCTCCCTGGGATCAGGCATGACACTGGGGAGACAAACACAGTTACAGGCATAGTCACAGGTACAGACACAGGGACTGGCACAGACAGAAACAGTAATACAGGGACAAGTATGAACATGGTAACGTTCACCGTCACAGGGCGGAGGGCGGAGGTGCCTCGGAGCAGACCCATCCTCCTCCGTCTCTGGTCTATGAAATTAACCATTTTTCTCTGATGTTCAATTAATTTAGTGATTGATTTGGTTGTGGAACAAGTGCCCCTAACTGCCCTAAAAAAGGTAGTAAGCAGGAAGTTTAAGAAACAAAAGTGAGAACTTCATTCCAAATTCTGCTGTCAGTCTGGCTTATGTTTGAGGAGTGAAGACCTGGATGTTTGGAAGAACAATCATAAAACATTTTGATGTCTAAAATGAAAAATGACAGCTTATTTAAGACAACTAAATATCTGTTCATATTAAAATTTTATTCCAAAAAGCAAGCCAGAAATAAAAAAAATGTTAGTGTTACACAGTTTGCAGTTTTATGGTACTCATTTTTGCTAAACTTTGCCTACACCCTCAACACACTATTCTGTTCTCACTGGGAAACACACATTGTCCTAATCATTGACGACATCAAGCAAAACACTAAGTGTGCCAGTGAACTAAACCAGCATCCCACATGTGAAAACACAGTTTAGCATCTAACTGCCTGGGGCATACAAGTCCAAGCTTAGCAAAGACAAAAAAATGCAGCATGCAAGACTATATAGGGAAGAAGAGGAAGATGATGATGATGATGATGATGACAGGAAAGTCCAAAGTTCCATTATTGTTTGCATACTGAAAAGACGGAATACACATAAAAAAAAAAAAAAAAAATCGAGTTCTGTTTGAATGGAACTCTGAACATGTAAGAGATGCAATATATGTACATGTATATTGCAAATATATGAACATACTGTAGTAAGGTATTTGCAGTATACAACAGCGAGTACAATATTCATTTATGTGGTTACCGATTTATTTAAACCATTGTATTTTCTTCATTCAGAGAATAGTTGAGCTTGATTGAAGTCTCCACCCAGTGGAATATTTGTATGTTGATGAGGCTTCAGTCTCATTCAAAGGCGACACAAAGGAAGGAACATCATTGTGAAAAAGGCAATAGTGGAGGTCCTTGGACAAAGAGGGGTAAACATAACTATGTACATATAACCAAATATATGCATAGGGGTGACATAGTGAACCCTCATAGATTCCTCCACAATTTCTGGATGACATTCACTTCCCACCTCCAGAGAGTCAGCAGCACACAGAAATCTTCCATCTTGCACAAGCCATCAGAGTGGTTCGCTACACATCCACACATTCTGGTGATATTCCTTCTCTAATATTCCCCCTTCCTCAGTACAGCTGAGGAATTCTTTTAATCTTGGGGTGGAACATGATAGGAGAACACATGAATGAGTTCAAGGGCGTCAAGGGTGGATTCAACACTGTAGAGGTGCCTGGCTCCACACTGTTTTGGTGTTTGGCCAGGGAGAACATCACCTGATATGTAAATAAAGTTTTGTGGCCAAATCTTCAAGAGTGGCAAGATGATGCCTGATGTTGTGGGGGTTTTTTTGTTTGGTCTCTTTACGTACTGTACTCTAACAATAATTTGCTTTTGTTCGGTTTTTTTTGTTCATTTTTGAGGTCTTTGTATTTTAATAAAGTGTGTTTAGTGTTATACAGCACGACTTGGTAGTTTGTGTGTATACATACCTGCTGTGGTTGTGATATTTTGTGTGGATTATTTGGTTTTGAGGAGTGTGTTTCAGTCAAAAGTGAGTTTTTCTCTGCTGGTTTAAGGTTTGTGGTGAAGAGCTTTTTTTTTTTTTAAGTTTTGTTTTTAGTACCTTTTTTAGGTTTTGGTTATGCGTAATGTTCCAAGTAATGTATAGCTAATCAAAAAAAAACAAAGGCAGGCCCACAGGAGCAAGCATGACAAACTAGATGGTCTCACTCATGCAAGGAAATTCAGCTGGCAGAACACATCAGTCATTTGTCAAAGAATAAAAAAAAGTGTCTTGACAAGGCAAGAAAATGAATCAGTAAGAAAGCGGTGGAAATGTAAAAGGAAACTTAGCAGGTTTCTAGGCTAGCAGACCTTCCTCAAGGGTAAGGAGGAGGAAGACGAAGGTGAGTCAATATTTACATGAAAATGCATGAAAGACATGAAACTGTGTTGTGAACAATGACTCAACAAGGACAACAAAATGGACACCAGCCTCATCTAACTGGCCTGTGGAGATGGTATTACATTTATTTATAATGACACATTAGACGTAAACCAGAAAGCTGGTTATGATTATGGTTTTTATTAACATCATTGGGCATCTTTATGCTGGCTATATCATTTCAGCCTTTTCTATTAATAGGCATCTACAGGCCACCGTAAACTTATTCAGGATTAATTTAATGAGTTTGTAGACTTCTTTCTAAATACATTAGAGAGGGACTATTATTGTTGGTGATTGCAACATTCACTTTGATAGTCCTCAAGTGGCCTTTAGTTCTATACTAGAATCAGTTGGTTTTACTCTATGTATAGGAGAACCTACACACCCTTGTGGGCTTGATTTAATGCTGATGTATGGTTCAGACATAGATAAACTACTCATCCTACCCCAGTCTGACATCTTCTCGGACCATTTCATTTGAATTACGTATCATTCAAAATATAGACACTTCCCCTCAATAAACGTCATGTTTCTAGCAAAAGTAAAGAGACCTTGATAGAAGAGACCGCAGACCTTAGATAAAATTAATATTTTGAGTCAGCATTTCATTGTTCACATGTCACTCTACTTAAGAATAAAAAAATCCAAGAGAAGTTGTACCACTGTCACATCTGCTGATTAACACTTGGACACTCGAAAGATGGAAGACACATGATGAGGAACTAAATTCATAGTCTTCCAGCAGACCTGGAAGGGGCACTATCTTTGGGCAGTATGGTGGCATGATGGTTAGATGCTCGTTGAGAGTACGCTGTGCATGATGGGCTACTGCTTCTCACCAGTGTCTGCTTGTAAAGGTGTGTGTACTGTAAAGTGTCATTGAGTTTGAGAAAGATTTTGTATAAATCAAACATAGAATATAACAAAAATATTCCAACCTTTTTTTTGTTTAGGAACTGATTAGGAATAAAACTAATTAGTAATAAAACAAAATCTCAGATTACATCATTACACAGAAGCAATGACTATGATTTTTTTTCTGTGAGAAAAGTTGTGATCCATCATGTTGAATACTAAACTGAGATCAAGCAAAATATGCAAAGAGTCATATAAACAGGTCATTAACTACTTTAATCAGTGCTGTGTCTTTACTATGATGATGCCTAAAACCTGACTGAAGAACTTCATGTCGTCTATGTTGTAGTTTCAGTTGTTTTACGTTCATTTTCTTACTTAGTCGTGTCTATGATGCAGTCAACCTGTTTGTTCATTTGTATCCTTACGTAGTCCTGTTAATGTTGTAGTACTGCTCGTTCTGTTCGCTTGGGTGTGTACGTTAGTTCTATCCCTTCATGTGTGTTTGCCGTTATTATCAGTCCGGTGACTTTGGTTAGATTGTTCCCATGTCATTAGTTGGTTAGGGGCTTGCTCGTTATTTTCATATCATTCCTTTGTTCATGTGTTAGTTCTGTCTTTAGTAACACTGTTTATCGTATGGTTTGGTTATTTCTTGTCTGGTTATGTGGTTGTTTGGTTCGAACTGCTTTTGTCCCATTCTTGTGTGTTTGTCTCTTATTGCCCTTTGATGTATTACACGTTTGTCATAGTGGTTTTGTTTGCCTTTCATTCATTGTTTGCACTGCTCATTTGTCTACTGTTTCTTGTGTGCGTTGCTTGTACCTGCATTCTCCTCCTGCTCAACTCAAAATCGTTACAACTACAACTTTCTCTAGGATCTTAGGTTTGAGATCAGCCTGTAGTTTGGCAGTTGACAAAAGCCAAGATTAGCTTTCTTTGAGTGGTTTTATAACTGCTAGTTTGTATGGTTTCGGTGCATGTCCAGTGTTCAAAGAGGAGTTCGATATATTTGAGATCAGACCTCTATAATGAACTTCAGGTAGAATAAGATATTTGCCCAGGCTCTTAGATAGGAGTGAAGTACTCTAGTGCATTTATTGTCATGGATGTACTGGTGCCTATGAAATTCCTCTGGTGCCACACTACAACTCTGAATGGTGTCATGTTGTGACACTATGATGCTGCCGCTGGCACCCCCCCCCCCCCTTTGAGTCTTGGTTCCTCTTAGTTTCTTCCTCATGCGCTTAGGCTGTGTTTCCTTGCCACTGTTGCCCATTGGGAGTTTGGACATCTGTAAAGCTGCGTTGTGAGAATAGCTGTTGTAAAAAGTGCTTTAAAAATGAATTTGATTTGACTTCATAGTTTCCTCAGTTATCTTGACCTTTAGCAAAGACTAAGTAATTTAAACGGTTCTACAGTATACCTGTGAAGTGTGCAAGGAGCAGATGATGTGGACATTCTCCATGTCACATGATTAGTATATACACTAGAGATCAAAATTAGAGAACAATGTATGAAGACTTGATTTTTTCAGAAATAACTTAATCTACATTGATCAGCATCTGAAGGATTTTTTTGTAAAGGGGTTCACCATGTTACTAGAACAGTGTTTTACAAAATAACCAAAGGATAAACATGAAACCTTTTATTTTGCAAAAAATGTGATCATAATTGGAGAACAGCAATGACTATATATACAATTTATGAAATAAGCTTAAAATACTGCTATTTCACTCCTGTTAGGATAACTTCACACTGGACTACACAATGACCTCGACATTTAGGGAATTGTGTGTTCTCTAATTTGTGTATACTGATATTACTCAGCTGGTGTTGATTGAAGACATAGTCGATCATGGACAGGCTGACGCGGTCAGTGTTTGAGAAACGGGCTCCGTCTCCGATTTCCCTCAGGGTGATGGCATTGTTATCCAAAACCATGTTGACTATTCTCACTATGGTGGTCTCAAGCATATTTGAATTTCTGGCATCTGCCACCTCTTGTTGACCATCTTTCTGTTCTGTGAAGCTATGAAGAGTACTCACTCACACACACTACGCATTTTACTGTATAGCAATGTAAAAGTACAACAAAACATTACACTACAGGGTACATTCTGTGTGCACTAGAAACCCTAAAGTTATGGCATCCCACAATGCCCAGTGTTGGGCCTGTTTCTTGTTTCTCTTTATACATGTGCTTTAGAAGAAATTTTTTTTCTCCCAGTTTCACTAATGACACTCAACTCACTCTCTCCTTCCTACTTGAGATATTTCAATGCTAATTGGGCTTGTCTAGCTAACGTAAAAAATGTGCATCAGAAGAAGCACAAGAAAATCACTCTCATTTATTGTGCTGTTGGCAATCATGCAAAGGTAACTTTTGGGGAAAAAAAAGGTAATTTTGTTACGGAACAAAAAGCTGTTTGAGGACGTATTAAAAAGCCCTATTAATACTTTCTGCTTTTCATCAGCAAAAAAGCAAAAGCATGTGATATGCTGACCATTCCTTGTCTGATGGCTCTTTATACAGGGTTCCTTTGTTAAGTCTTACAAATAATTCATGTGACGCTATTGTGGTGAGGCAACCTTGTATCATTCACGTAAATCCTGTGCCCTAAAATGTTAACAAAACAGGAACCTCCGAAAGCAATAGCCTCTGAAAAGTAATAGCCTGCCTTGCATCGTCTGCACTTGTGGGAACAGCTTCTTGGTCCATGAAAGTGATATACTGGAAATTGCCAGCATTTCTCGTTGTTGCTCAAGGTTCCAGTAAATCACAACAGATTCGACTCAAAGCATGTGTTAAGATGAACTGGACGATTGTGCAGATAGTTAGTGTCGACCTTAACCAGGAGGAGAAAATTACAAGCCACAAATTCAGCTTTCTGCAGTTTTCTGCAGGCCACTTGTCCATCTGATTTTAAACTGCACTTGTTTCTCACTGATCTAAGAACAGCTCAGGGATGTAAAGCCCTAACAACTATTAGATGTAAAAAAAAAAGCAAACACAAAGCTATAAGATGCAGCCAATGCACTTTAAAAAGTACCAGGAAAGAAAGCTTTTCCATGTAAAGGAGTCCTTTTTAATGGCCTGGCACCAAGGGATTCTCTATATCCTAAATATAGCCCTGTCATTGTTTTACAGTGGACATTCATGTAGAGTAGACTCTGTAGGACGCTGACTTTGTTCTGTAGAACTACAGAAATATGTCCACTGGAGATCAAAATTAGAGAACACGCAATTTCCTAAATGCCAAGGTCATTGTTTAGTCCTATGTGAAATGATCCTAACAGGAGTGAAATAGCAGTATTTTAAGCTTATTTCATAACTTGTGTATTTTAAAGTAAAGCATAAAAAATTAAATGATATAATTGAAAAAGAACACAGATCAAAATTAGAGAACACTTTCAGATACCTGCAAGTTATTGGTGTTAA
>JAOXYF010000177.1:0-14187 GCA_028565775.1 Sternarchorhynchus goeldii | reverse complement strand
TATTGAACCCTATGGATTAGGAATGGGATGTCACTTAAGGTCATATGTGAGTCAAGGAAGGTGAGCGAATACTTTTGACAATATAGTGTATGTTCAGTGTGGGCCACCTCACTGTAGGGACGTTTGAGATCTGATTAGCCATGCTCAGATTAGATGTTGACTACTGATTCCAGCATAGTTACAGAGAATTTGTTTTTTTCCTCAGAGCAACTCTATTAGTAACAGCTTTAAGGATGTACTGAACTGCTTAATCAGTATGTCCTTTGAAAAGTAGTATACAACAGATTTAAGTATAAAATGCAAACAAACTTCAGAGCCACATAGATCCTTCTGGAAATATTAGATATTATTTTTGTTTATTTTAAATGTGATAGCCTATTTGACACTTTTTAGCCTGAGCAGAACTGCTATTAAGATGAACAATTACTAGGTTGTTGGAATTCTAATGATAAACATCAGCTTTCTGAAGGTCATTTATATCATATAGTATGTTTGGGTCTTGACAGCGTTAATCGAGTATAGTGCTTTTAAGATCATGTTGAAGTTCTGAACTGCCCTGTTTGAGTGAGTTTGTTGCCAAACTCCCAGCCGTGGTGTTTGTTCTGTGTCACAGTTTGGACGCACATGACACTCAACACAAACATTCTTGTCCTTGTGGTGGTTGACACACTGACACACTGCGCATGTGAAATCACATGCTTGTGTAATTATCTTCGCTTTCACAATTGCACTTTGCTTCAGTTGTCAAAAGGGGGGAAAATGTTTTAAAATAGTGTTTTTTGCACAAATATTGGCTAACATTACGTGTATCAAAAAGCAGAATGATTTTATGTAGTTCACTTTACAATTACCAGGCCACCCCTTCGGCTGATGTTTGCATCTTGTCTGCTCCTAATATTTACGACAGGCAGAGCAGGAAAAATGAAACGAAATGAAATAATGTCAACATTGTCTTGGGATTATAATCATATTAGGATTACAAGTAGATTCACATTGTTTTGCAGGCAAATACAGAACAGCCCATATCCATATTCTTAATCAATTATGCACCGCATAAAACAGGCCTTTCATCACAATCTATTCAACGAGACACGTTTTGCAAGAACATCATTGTGCCTCCCTTAAGACCCACTCGAGGATTACGATGATCTGTACAATGGCTGGTCAATGTCTGATCGGTAATTAAGAAGACATTAGATAGTGGGTTTGAAAGCCTTTGACTGAGAAGGTTTGAAGGGACATAGAAAAGACTATGAGCTCATATTAAATTGGCCCATTGAGGAAGAAGTGATTAGCCAGGAGTCTAACAGCTCTGTTCTGCTACATGTGGGTGGAAAATAGCAACGGGCAGCAATTACTTGAAAGGGAAGAGAGTGGTGGTGATTTGGCACATTTTCTGATTGATCACGCAGTTTTAATCAAAAGACCTCTGACTTATGCAGTGAGAAAAGACATCAAGGTTCCATAATCTGAGGGAGGGAGAGAGAGAGGGAAAGAGAGAGGAGTGGGGAGAGAGAGAGAGATGGAGGGAGAGGGTAGAAAGAAAGAAAGAAAGAAAGAAAGAAAGAAAGAAAGAAAGAAAGAAAGAAACAGGGAGAGAGATGCCTACAGAAGCATTGAGTTGTTCCACTCATTAAGAATGATCACTGCTCTTTGTGCTTGTCTTACATGAAAAACGATTTCCCAGGCACCCTTTCATGTGTTGTACGTTTACTCTTATTTATACCTAGAAATATGTTGATTAGTCCTCACAGATAAAACAGGCACACGCATCCACAATTCTTTCGGAAGCCCAGATGTAATATCAGTTCCTAAGGGGAGCGAGGGAGTTCTTATCACCAGCTGGGCTGAGAGTGTTCAGCTCACAACCTTCACCCAGCACTATAATCCACCAGCACCAGCACACGCCCTGTGAGACGAGGGTTGCTCTTCCTGGTCCTTTGCTGAACTATTTCCTGAGCACGCCTGCATTCCCATCACACCCTGTAAACTGCTGCCAGGGTCGTGACCTCCTTACTCCCAGCCAATGAAACGTCCAGTGGGATGGAGTTTTGTAGGTGTGGGAAAGAGAGAGAGAGAGAGTTTTAATGGCTGTACTTACTGCTATAGTTAAGAGGTGAGTGACCTTATGATGATGTTTTCTCTTTGGGTGGACAGGACAGACCTGGGCCACTGTATCACACACCATCATTGATCCCACTGCACCAGGGTATGGAGTAGTGTGGCTTTGTTTTTGCCTGCATATGCGAAAAAAAAAAAACCCTCATTTTGCTGTGAGACATAGCAGCTTCAGGTTTACTGGATTAAATGTGTATTTGCATGCACAATTCACATCATCACTGTTGACAGCATCTATGTAAAATTCAGTCTGGGTCCTGCATTACTGAAACACTCAGAACCCCACAGAAAGCTCAGCTTATACACCAGCGCTTACATCAAAACCCAAGCCAAGATCACAGGTTACAGGCTCATCCATTGCTTTTATTTGTCCAGTCTCTTTGGAGAATATCCACTGAGAGCAAAAAGACAGATGGTCCATCTCCATCTCCATCTCTCTCTCTCTCTCTCTCTCTCTCTCTCTCTCTCTCTCTCTCTCTCAGATATTGCACAATGGGGAAAAGGGACAAAAATACTATTATCCTACAGTGATCAAAGCACATAACACAGGAATTTCTGAGCTAGGGTCACTCTCGATTGCTTCACTGTACCATTCCACCTCTGAACTCATTTTCTGAAACCAATGGTAGCAATAGCCAAGAGAAGAAGCCTCTCTGCCTCTGGAAACCAGGTCTTCCAGGTGGTAAACGTGTGCTCTGCCCAACAGACCAAACAGCCAGCCCTCTGACACAGCTACCACAACACAAAGCAACCTCTCAGCCTCCGTCACAATCCGACATTCAGAAATCCACAAAAGAGGCGTGCAGAATAACCAACCAAGTCTAACGCAACAGTGTAAGACAGGAACTGCTAAATGGGAGATGAGCACTGAGTTAAAGGAGCAGTGGCCTGTCCCCTTATGATACATGAAAATGGCTCTTATAAATGGGGCTTTGTTACAATATCATTCTCTGATGTAAGGGATACATGTTACAATGTAACAAACTTATTATGTTACATTGTGTGGTTTAGAAGCATTTATATTAATCCAGTGTGGGAGAATGTTCAGTTAATAGTACATTTGTTTACTTCATGTCTATTGATGGGTAAGACTTTAATTACTTATATGTGGCATAAACACTTTATAACTTTTATATTACTTTGTATCTTGTATTGAACTATTGGGAAAAAGACTGAAAATATGTTACGGATTCATATTTTTTGTATTTGAAATACAAAATCACCTTAAAATGTGAACTAAAAATATATTTTTATCATATGCTTAACAGTTCTAACCTTTATCTACCATCCCCAAACTTCAAATGTTTGACACTAATCACATAACAACATGTATGTCACTGGATTAACTGGATTAACTGGTCCTTCAGAATACTGAAAGTGGAAAGGATTTCATCAAGCTATCTCTCTGTTGTTCTTGTCACTATCTCAAGCTATATCTTTATTGTTCTTGCCACTATCTCATGCCTGTGGTTCCGGTTGTGGAGGTGTGAGGTGGGCCGTTTTCTCCCCAGCTGCACTGAACACGTGTGCTTCTAAAGTCAGAGATTTATGGTGAGGTTAGCTGGCTCCACACAGCTGTCTTGCTCTGTGTTCACCAGTCTGTAAATTCTGATGGAATGGCTGAAAGTTGCACGTCGTTCAATACAGGCTCATAACACAGAAGTGTAATTTCAGAACATTAGTTACTAAATACTGTCCACTCAACTGTAAAAGTGACCGTTTTACACTTCCACTCAGTGTAGCCCCGGTGACATTAATTTGCAACTGCGATAAAACAGACAATTGCAGTGCTTTTGTTAAGGTGTTGAATGGGTCCAGAGAGAATCATAGCCCCAGCATTCCCAGATGCTTTCTTGGACAAGCCTGTAAGAACCGTAGCAGATTACATGAACATCATCACGCCACGAATGAACCTTCACTTTATGCAGCCTCCAACAAACCAAAATCAAAACATGACTAGGATGCAAAATGTGAACTTAACAAACTGCAGCAGTTAGAAGCGAGACATAAAGTGTTATTATTTGAACAAATGGCATTCTGAAGGAACATTGTTAGTGTTGTGCTGAAGTTTACGTTTAAGAAGGTCAAGAGCTGATATCTTTATCCTGATTCCTTCTACCACAGACTTCTACCTGTTTGCACCTTCCTGGACTGAGATTAATGATGTCATTCCCAGGAATTTAGGTCCCACAAGTCCAAGTGCTTCAATCACTAGTGAGACAAACTTGGTGTCAACCCTCCAGATTCTCTCTGTTTCTTCTTTCAGCCTCTGGTATTTTTCCAGCTTCTCATTTTCCTTCCTTGGCACGTTTACATCACTTGGGACCGACCCGTCTATTACTGCTCCTGTTTCCTACATCTCTTCCACCATCACAATACCTGCTCGGTTCACCATTGCCTGTTTATCTGTCTGGGTCTGGAGGTCCCACAGGATCTTGGCCTTGTTCTTCTCCACCACTCCCGATGGTTCCTCCCAATTTGGATTTGCGGGGTGTGGATTTGTGTGGGTGTGTCTGTCTGTCTCTCTGTATACTTTCCCATACTGCCAGCACCCTGCTTCCTTCATATATAAGCACAATCTGATTATATATAATTTTTTTGTTGTTTTTTTTGTGTGTGATTTACGAACTCTTTTCTTTGAACCGTATTCCACATGAAAATGACCCAGTGAGGAGTGTCTCTCCACAAGAGTAGCAGGTGTGTCAACAAAGATTAGCATACTCATGCTCAACCATCTCGTTCCCTCATGAATACCTGTATTGTCATATGAATATCATCTTGTGACTGGGGGAGGAAGAAGCAGTCAAATGCAAAATAATTTATGTTTGACGTAAACGAGTCGAACAAATGTGTGAAGCTTGCCAAAACACCAAGCTGAAGAGACAGAGACATTCATTAAGTGGTACACAGGTGTGTGTGTGTGTGTGTGCATGTGTGTGTGTGAGTGAGTGTGTGTGTGTGTGTCTATGTGTGTGTGTGTGTGCTGTGAAGTATTATGGATCAAAGGGAGTGTTCAGAAGCAGTCAGCAACTCTAGGCAGTAAAGTCTCCTTATAACTATGCTTACTGAACTAGCCTGCTCTTTGAGGCCCAGGAGAGCATGAAATATCGACAATCTGGGTGGGGTTGGGGGGGGTTTACATCGCAAGTCCATCTGATCTTTCTGTGGTTCAACACACACAGTTATAGAGCTACACATGACCCTTTTTTCCAAAACAAGATTTTTAATGCATGTTGTAAATATTACAGTGTCGACTGTTCTTAAGGGTGTTCCACTGGTGGCTTTTATATGTTCTGCTCGCGTCCGAGCCGCATGATTTGCTGACAGCAGCGTTTGCTGTAACACGAATTAGGACTGAAAGAAGGACAGGCGTCTCTCACACGTGAAACAAGGCCACAGAAAGAACGCTGCGTTTCTTTTGGTGTAATGTAATATACACAAGATGAGCAATGTCAGAAAGCCTTATAAGAAAAGCTTGGAGTGTTAACAGCCAGTGGAACAAAAGAGAACTCTGAACCAAAACAAACAGTCCAAGTCATGCTTCTCATTTAACTCAAGTGTGGAGGTACGCGTACACGTTGCAGGTGGAAAGCCGCAGCCTGCAGTTAACGCTGAAATGACTGTGCAGTGATGTCAGTAGATCCACTCCCTGGGGGTGAAGAATACATGGAACAGGGATAGAATCCATAGCTGGCCAACCACACCTGTGTTCTATAACAGGACTTCACAGTAACGTCACAGTATAGCCAACCTCACCCCTCCCATCTGCATGAATACACACAGGGTGTCATTCTTCTCTGGTGTTTGTTGAGAAGGTTGATGATTACATGGAAGGGAGAAGACACACTGGTTTGTATTTAAATAGTGTCTGTCCAGCAGAAGGGCAGCCCTGAGAATTTGGGACACGCTTCCAGAACCCAAGAGTCACTGGTAGATGAATAATGATGGCATCAGGCAGGGACATATGAGTTTATATATCCTTCACAAGCCAGGCAGAGCAGAGCGAGAGAAGACCTTAAAAGGCAATAGAAGGAGAAAAACTTTTTTTCTTCTCCTTCCCTTTTTGTGTGGAGAGAGAGAGAGAGAGAGAGAGAGAGAGAGAGAGAGAGAGAGAGAGAGAGAGAAGGAGAGCAAGAACAGCACAATGCCAAACATTAAAGGAATGACTCTTGCATCAGAACACTTGGTCTTGCTGAGTATTACATGCCCATTAACAGATCTGACAACAAAGAGGATATATTGTTTCTCAAGTAAGTCTCACCACTCTCTGGATATTCAATGAAGCCTGGAAGATCTTTGCATCTTTAATCCTCCTCCTGCTCAATGTATTTCTGTATGACACCACAAATCACTGAATGCATTTTCCCATTTCACATAAATTTTTAAAAGTAAATTGTACAATGTAGCCTAGAGAGGATTACTCAGTACTTTCCCTACATTCTGGAATCTGAAAACGTTCCCTGGTATAGAAAGCCTGGTGAGTCCACTGTAGGAGTACAGGAGTTGCAGGAGTGAAGGAGGAACAAGACAGGAGTCTGAGAAAGAGAAAAGCACTCAGCACTCTTTGTTGATAACATTGATGAGAGGTGAGGTGAGGAGAGGAGAGCACAGGAGAGGAGAGGAGAGGAGGGGAGATTTTAACAGGAGAGTACGTACATAAAAATCAGCTAGAAATGAATTATTCCTTTTATTATAACATTAATGAACACAGTTCCCCACTCAAACCTGATATCATTAACACTGGCATCTTGACCATTCCTATCTGACACAGAATCTCCAGTAATGTGGCACCACCCAGCAAATGCAAGTCAGATCCAAACAGCTCAAAGTCTCTGAGGTATGCAACAAACATAAACGCACTGACATAACACGGAGGCGCGTTAATTGCCTCTGTAAACAAAGCTCCGTTATCCTGAGCAGTTGCTCTGGACGAAAGTACTTAGGAGCAGCTGGTCTGCTCAGGGTGGCTTACAGGGCCTGTGACTCGGTGGTTCAGTGGCCCTTAAAATGTCGTCGTTTCCATGGCCACATGGAAACACCACTGTCTGCAGGCTACTGTCACATCCAACAGTCACATAGGGAGCGATGGATGGATGCATGGATGGATGGATGGATGGATGGATGGATGGATGGATGGATGAATGCATGGATGGATGGATGGATAGATAGATAGATAGATAGATAGATAGATAGATAGATAGATAGATAGATAGATAGATAGATAGATAGATAGATAGATCTAATGTGTTTCACTGTAATCATAAAAGATTGTGGTATCGTCACAATACTTATTACTGGACAATTATGGCCTCAAAAGAGATGTATTCATGTTGGGACACATACTCTCATTCCCAGAGACACTGGATCTCTGTCTCTGCCTGAGTCTGTGTCTATCTGTGTGTTTCCATGTTGTGTGAAATCATGGTTGGTGTTCAAAAGCTAGCATTAGCACATGGCCATGAGTCAGCAGATCCTTGGCACTGTCTTTTCTGAGTCCTCTCCATATATCTCTTCAGAGGTTCTACGCCTTCCTTTTATAAACACCACATTATAAATTTTTCACTATCTCTTTCTTGGAAAGCTGCCTGGTTAGTAGGCATAGGTTAGCCTGATAATCCCAGTGCACTACTGCACTCTCTCCATCTCTCTCCATCTCTCTCTCTCTCTCTCTCTCTCTCTCTCTCTCTCTCTCTCTCTCTCTCTCTCTCTCTCTCTCTCTCTCTCTCTCTTTCTCTGCACTCTTTCTCTGCTCAGTGGGGAATGACAAGCTAGCTACACAAATGGGGCTTGGTTGCCAAGGCAACATCGTTGCCTGGCATTCTCCAAGCAGGGCAGGGCAGAGGGATCTGATCTGTACACGCGTATGTGTGCTTGCGCACCCATGGCTGTGTGACTGAGAGAGAGATTTACAGAGACTTACATCACCTCTGTTTAAATTTCAATTTAAAATTGTAGTGTGAAACCTCTAAACAGAAGGCTGTAACAGTATAAACAGAAGGCTGTAACAGTATAAACAGAAGGCTGTAACAGTATAAACCTTCACTGCCCATTGGAAGCTACTACAACTTCAGAGCAGTGGTCCCTAACATTCTAACAGCCATTTAGGGGCTTGTGGCTCAGAGGAACCTTTACGTTATACAACCCGCCCCAGCAGGAATCCTGTAGAGATCAACAAACCAGCATCCCACTTTATATCTCAGGAAGCTGTTAAATGCTGTGAAACCTTGCGCTGAAACCACTGAGTTGTTGCTCTAAAATGTTAATACTGTCAAGTCCAAACATGAGATCCAAAACCAATGAATTTTTGCATGTGACTTCCTCAGACTGACCTTTGCTGGGAGGTCACCATAGAACACGTGCTTTTAAGGACTGTGTACCTTTGTACATCACCACCAATGATGAGCTGTAATATCACATAAAGTAGCATGCAAAAAATCATTTTTTTGCTTCTCTCCAAAACCGTAGCTATTGCTCTTGGGTAAATAAATAAATGAATAACAAAGCCGAACCCATAAATACATCTGCTGCTCTTCATTTGTGGCCTTCTTGTATCTGCTTTCAAATAACGACTGGAAAAACGCACATTATTTGTAATTGTAACCACATTCTGCAGTGATCATGTAGATGACTGAGTTTGCCAACTTCTGCTGTTCCATCAGACAGGCCTGTGTGTATGACTGCATGGATGCCTGGGGCAATGGTGCACTGGGGATGTGTACGACTGAAGCGCCAAACCAACACCGCCACCGGCAATAAGGTAGTGAGACTGATCGTCCTCGTGTACAATGGACACGTTTCACACTGCTTGTGAACAAAGAAACACAGTGGTTGAAGAGAGATTTTGAATGCACCCATCTTGTTACAATACGAAGCCTTAATCTAATACCATATAATTTCATCCAGTTAGTTTTAACATAAAAACCCCTCTCTCTCTCTCTCTCTCTCTCTCTCTCTCTCTCTCCCTCTCTCTCTCTCTCTCTCTCTCTCTCCCTCTGTCTAATTTTATTGAACTTCAAAGCACCGGCTCACCCTGTCTACCAAACCTGGTACTGCAATTCTCTCCCCATAGTCTATCAGAATGTAGAATTAGAAAGGTGGTGGGAAGAAACAGAGAGAGTGTAATAATGTATTAATGTGTGCTTTACTGCTATGGAACTTAGCAATAAAAATGTGTTTAATAGATGATCAGGCCAAATGCAATGGTTGTATGCATAAACATGCAGCCTGTATTGACTGACCTAATTCACTTAGTACCACAGACATGCATGCATACACACTGTGCACTCATACATACTTACACACTGCGCACTCATACATACTTACACACTGCGCACTCATACATACTGACACACTGCGCACTCATACATACTGACACACTGCGCACTCATACATACTTACACACTGCGCACTCATACATACTTACACACTGTTTACTCATACATACTTACACACTGTGCACTCATACATACTTACACACTGCGCACTCATACGTACTTACGCACTGCGCACTCATACATACTTACGCACTGTGCTCTCACACATACTTACGCACTGCGCACTCATACATACTTACGCACTGTGCACTCATACATACTTACACACTGCGCACTCATACATACTTACACACTGCGCACTCATACATACTTACACACTGCGCGCTCATACATGCACGCGTGTTTATTTTCGTCCAACTTTAGAATAGCTGTTGGCATCCATTGCCAGCCCAACTGCCCACGTCCAGGGCATTTCCCAGCCTTGATGACGAGTGGAGAAGGAGATTCTTTAAAGCCGCAGTCAGTGGGATTGAGAAGAAACGTCTAGGATTTGACTTTCCTTTCATCTTGATGTTTGCTTTCCACGGTCGCCATTCACTGTGCGGTTGTTTGTGTGTTGGTTTCACCATTATTTGTAGGTCCCACTTTCTTACAGGCCACAAGTGGTCGATCGTGCACACGCACTACATCCAATCACCGGTCGGACTGCATGCGTGTGCAGCTGGCCAGAAAAGATAAATGACGTTTACCTTCCTTATGATCTTTTGTAATACACTGTAACAAGGTTTACAAATACACCAAACACAGAGCAGATAGTAGTGCTCGGAGGGTTGGTCTGCTTGTTTTGTCACAGCGTGTGTGTGGCCAAATAATTCGGCTTAAGTTTCCTTAATGCACCACCTACACTCCGATTAAAATAATCTTTAGGCTTGAAAGGCTAATACAATAGAAACAAAAACCAAATCTGACATAATTATAGATGTTTAGTGGCCATTTTGGAATATACAACTAATATATTCTTAGTTTGGTCATTCTCCACCACCTTTTGGGGGCGTGTCCTACTTAGACTGGAACTTCCAGCCCAGACTATACGATTCCAGCTCCTTGGTTACGGTCTTCCATGTACACTCTGTCTGCTAGCATTTATATCCCTCTTGTTATGTGCTGGATTGTTTCAAGAGCATCTTTACAAAACCTGCATTTGTGGTCCTGCCTGGTGTGGTAGATCCCAGTCTCTATTAATGTTGTATTTCAGCCTTGTTCTTGTGCTTCCATGATTAGCGCCTCTGTGCTGTATTTTAATACAGCTTTATGATTGGCAGGACTTTTCTACATGTTCCATTATTTGCTGGTGATACATAGCTTACGGGGGTTTATACTCCCATAATGGTTCCTGCTCCTCCACACTCCCATCCTTCTTGGGTTTCTGTTGTCTGAGATCCTCACTAAGCACCTCATTACTTAGGGCCATCTTCCTGATGGATTCCTGGATCTCTGTTTTTTTTTCATTTTGGATTGTTCACTAGTCCTCTGCCCTCTTCCTTCCATTTAGTGTCTCAGAGTGCTGGATTTGGGATGAAATGTTCTGTGCATTGTGAGTTCACTTGTTTTGATGTCAGTGGCTTCTATCTCCTCATTTGGCCACTTTTTTATACCAGTGAGGTATCTGATGATTGGTGATATACAGGTGTTAATAACACATATTCTGTTCTTCCCATTCAGCTGACAGCTCCCATTCTCAGGACTTGCTTCTCTTTTTGTATGTATTGGGTTGTGGCTGCTTACCCTGTTGCTTCTTCATGATTCCCATTTGCCTGTGAGATTCCAAGGTGCCTTCAGCATCTGTTTTTTTTACCTTCTGGTACTACGAGTAGCTGATATCCATAGCCACTTTTGGAGATGATTAATCACAGGGGCTTTAGGTCCTTTTTAGGTCCTTGGTAAATCCCAACTCTTGATGGTGACTTCTGCTATTGGTCTGAAGTTTCCATATTGTGCAGAGGCAGAATATTGCTCAGTACTTGGATGGTCCATCAGGCCCAGGACTGTCTGACCTTTAATTAACCATCCAGGGTGAGTTCCATCCAGTAGCAATTGGTTTATTTGTGCTACCATGGGCTCATCGAGTGCAGCTTCTTCAGCCAGTAGGTGTGGACAATGTCAGAGCCTGGGACTCTCTAATTCTTCATACTTGAGAGCCTCTCTAAGATATCTGCTAGCATGATGGTTACTGGATCATGCTCAGGGAGGTTGCTGTGGTCTCTTCTCATTGGTGTTGTGTGATGCCTCCTTCTCCCATATGCTTTTCCGGTATTGTTTAGCCTCCAGCTTTAGTGGGTCTCTTCTCGTTATCACCCTGCTATTGAGTGTACACTTTAAATGGTTCTTGGGTGAACATCCTGTTTATTTTTCAGGCTTCTATTTCTCCTGCGTACCTCTTCAGGCAGCTGCCAGACCTGTCAATTTTTGCTTAGCAGTTTCCAAGGCTTCAGGTATGGACAGTTACATGGTTCATCACATCTTTTTGCATTTCTCTCTAGCTCTCTTTGTGTTGCCCTTGGTCTCCAGCCTCCTTCTCCATGGAGAAGACTGCTCCTTGGTTCCTAGTTTCTGGGTGTGGATGATCTCCCCTGACCTACCGTCCTGCTACTCTTCTGCTGTAGCATTCATGTTGTACCTCGTCAGTCAGTATTAATCAGCTGGATGGAGGCCCTTATCAGCACCCCCAGTTCCCAGCGCACTGCTGTGGCACAGCCCCGGACTTTATGTTGTAGCTAATTTACTACTGTGTTTTTTTAATATGTTTATCTTGTTGTCATGGTGACTGGTGTCAGCCCAAGGTTTCTTCCTCACGCTCTTAGGAAGTTTTTCCTTGCCACTGTCGCTCTTGGCTTGATCACTGGGGGGTTGGACTCAGACACTTGTAAACCTGCCTTGAGACAACAACTGTTGTAAAAGGCGCTATATAAATAAAACTTGCCTTGATTCGATTGATTAGTTGTAACAACAGTTATCGCTTGCAGATGTTGAAACACTGAGCCATGTTTTGGTGTTTTGGTGTCTAGATGTTGGGTATCGAAGCATCCATATTTCCCACATCCTCTGCATGTACCCTCTCATACTGGGGTTGCTTGTGAAGTAGGATTCCAACAGTTCTTTATTCTCCACACTCATCCATGTAGCACACTTGTTATCAGATTGCTCTGGTCCCCCAGCATCTGTTACAGATCTTGTTGACCCAGGAATATTGGTCATGTAAGAAAGCCAAACAGATAAATTTGTTAAAAGTACTTGTCTGTCAAGCCCCTCCCTCAAGCCCCTCTTTTTGGAAACTAAAATATAGCCAGAGAGCAGGAAAGATTATGGAAAAATTGACAGTCACAGTCACTCATGGTTTCTTCTCTAATCCACACCTGATCATTGAAGCAGTTTTATAGTATATGGGTGCTGCATTAAGACAAATCTTTAAGTCATCTTCGTCTATGAAGAGGCTGAGAAGATGAAGTAAGAAGCCTGGGTTTAAGCTTTACCATCAAGTGGGAGTTGAGTCTGGTGAAAGGAGAACAATCTTGTTGGCTCACAGAGAGCACAGATATGGATTACCGACTTCAAAATCGATAGTACCCCTACTGCAATGAGACACTGCCCCCTACGGGGCAACAAAGTAATGCTTAAGTGTCTGCTAATGAACAAGTACTAGTGTGGCCTGGGAGCACGACTGTAGCATTTATTACCAGGTCTCTTTGGAAATACAGAATAGTGATAGGGATTCTCGAAAAGGAAGAATATCAGTACAGGGAGAAAATGGGTTTGTGGAAAAGGGTGACAACAGTGTGGCGTAGCCTAGCATCACCTGCAGAGAGGGACAGAGAGACAGCCCAGGAGAAACAGCAAGTAATTAAAATTGTTCACACCGGCGCCTCGTTATGGTAAACAGTGACTTCTCTTACAGGAAACTACCAGACTCAGCGAGAGAAAGACTGACCGTTTATACATGTGGTGCTTCATCAGTGGGAAGCCCAACTCCGATTTGAAAAATATTGTGACATTAGACACCAACAAACTGCCACAGTTTTTTCGTCTCACAGAAATTTCATTACCATTTCCAAGCAGAACACTAAATGACCACTATTTAAAAATCTATATGTGATAAATCTTGTCAGCTAATTAGCCACTTACACTACATGCTACATTTATGTGCTTTAGCTGTAGCAGACTACGATTTTTTATGTTATCGTTCAAGACATTGTAACGCTCCAAACTGCAATAGCCCGAATAATTGTAAACATATCAAACTGGAAGAAATGCGTGTTTCTAATGACATCCAGTCATTCATGCAAATGCTGACATGTGAATTTCCTCCATCTTTAGTCTGGGGACAGAAAAGTAGCCGTGTCAGCCTTTCTGTTCCTGCAATAACGTCATACACAATTCACTACTTTTTTTTTTTTAATGATGTACAATGTCATGTAAGCCCCACCAGCCTGTGTTCAGATTCACTGCCTCACACCTCCCAAAGCCCCTCCCTGTAAGGCCCAGCTCTTTAAAACAAACACATATGGGTGGACATGATTAAAGAGTCATTAGAGGCAGCTAGAAGTGAAGGTGACATCGAGGTAGTGCAGTTAATTATATCTTAATTGCTTCTCTCCCTTAGGACATGTCACATCCATGAGGGATAAGGGTTTAACCCCCAAACGTGTCACATCCATGAGGGGTAAGGGTTTAACCCCCAAACGTGTCACATCCATGAGGGGTAAGGGTTTAACCCCCAAACGTGTCACATCCATGAGGG
>JAOXYF010000176.1:0-14193 GCA_028565775.1 Sternarchorhynchus goeldii | reverse complement strand
CTCTCTCTCTCTCTCTCTCTCTCTCTCTCTCTCTCTCTCTCTCTCTCTCTCTCTCTCTCTCTCTCTCTCTCTGCATTGTGGTTGGAAAGGAAAATCAGTTAAAGTTGAAGCTGGATGGGCATCGTAAAACATGCTGTACATGTACATGTACTTTTACATTTAAATTTAAAGCATTTAGCAGACTCTCTTATCCAGAGTTACTTACAAAGCCGATTTGTCGTTGACTCACAGAATTCATCCTAGCCAGTAAGTAGGATTGTGTTGAATATACCTTTGAACTAGAATACTGCTAAAACACAGGAATAGATGCTAATCCTAGTATAGGTTTTGCGAGGGGAGTGATGAGTGCTCTAGACAGAGAGAGTACAGTGTGAAACGTTACACATTACATGTTACATGTTACACATCCAGGAGTTCAATAGCCACTGATAGCCTAAAAGTGGGTCTTTACAATCATCCCTAAGTAGCTCTGACCAAACAATGTTGCCTTTTTATATATATAAAAGCACTAACATATTTCCCGTTTCTCTGTGTACATTTAGCACTGTGTACAGTTTTTGACTATCTGCATGTAGTGCACATACTGCATGTACTGACTTCTGTTTGAGATTGCTCTAATGTAAATTTTGTAATTCTTTCTTTCAGCACTGACTCCTATAGTATCTCATTTCCAATGGTATTTGGACTCTAACTTACTGTACTATGTAGATGACAAAGCACTTTTGTAAATCTCTCTGGATAAGAGCATCTGCTAAATGCCATGATTGTATATTTATTAATGTGTTGGGCATTAAATTACCTGTGAATTACCTTTCCAATTCAGTCACTCGTGTGCTGATAAGATTCTTGTACTGATTATACGTATGTAATGATAATGCCTTCAAGATAAAAGAATATGGTTAATCCCTACAAAGCAGGACTAACTAAATAGCAAACTACTAAACTCCACCCCAACCCACCACTGCACCACATCAGTAATCAGTGTTTGCTGAACCTCACTAGCACAAAAGAAAGAACTGCAATATACGTTTGACAAAATGCAGAAGAAATGGAATTCTGTCATAGTCCACTTCAGAGGTGAAGTCTGTTTTGCTTGGGATGTGGCTTTTTTTTTTTTTAGGGACATCCCCACTGAAGCCACTTGTACTTTCCTGTCAAGCGATACACACACTTGTACACACCAACTCATCCCTCCCACACACACATGCGCACACACACACACACTCACTCAGCGGTGCCGTCCCCTTTAACGCTGATCACAAACGTCATCGCGATAGCCGTAAACAACAATAACAGGTATAGATTGGATGGAAGATTGGCAGGAGCCTCCTCTGCTGACAAACTCTCTTCTCTAGACTGGTTGTCCAGGACTAAAATTTTGTTGGAAGATAGATTTTTCAAGATCAAGCTGCAAATGGACTGATATTTGATGACTGTAACTTTGATAAATTTTACTTTGGACTAATGAATACACACCCCCTCCCCCAAAAAACACCAAAAACCAAACAAAAAAACCAACAACAATAAAATGGAGTAACTTTGACGGCTGGTGGGATGGAACAGAGGCAGGCGCTGCGGGGAACATGCTCAGGTTTATTGAGTAGGTTGACAGAAGCGCACAAAACAAACAAACAAATAATCCGGGCAAGCCGTGTGACACAAAAGCAGTAAGCGCCGAAATAATCGGCGAGGGTGACTATAAGCAGTAGTAACTTGCAAACAAACCGAACACAGCGTGATTCAAGGCAGAGGCTGCGAAGCAGTGTTACAAGCAAGGCCAATATACAGCAATGAGAAGGAGCACGGAGTGCTCCTAAATAGTCCTTGGCCTAATGAGCGCCAGGTGCGCTCAATAGACTGGGGATTGCGAGCGCATGATCCTAGACGAAGTGGGCGTGGTCTGGGAGCTGGGTGTCCGAGACGTGACAGTAACAGTGCTTAGAATCATGTACTTTTTCCAGCTGACTCACAAATCCTCATTTCTTAACATTTACCCCCATGACTAAAGAAAGAGAAAGTAGGAAAGATATATCCGAATAAAATAAACAACCACGTTGCCCAAGACAAAACCCGATAAGAGCTGGCACACTGGAATGAAAGCTGAAAGAAAAAAAACTGCATGTGGGTTGAATGTTTGTGTGGGAAATTCTTTTTGCAAGGCTATGCACATTTTTTCAGATCTGTGTCACAGAGCAGAGAGAAGGTAAGAGTTTCTCCTTTTTCATTTATATGGGAGGGGAAAGAGAAAGCACGAAAGACTGAAGTGTTGTATGTGAAAATTGCTATTCCATCCTCTTCGAAGAACAGGTGAAGTGACATTCCTCTTGTGGTTAACTGTATGATTGTGAGCTGTTCTCTGTATTTCCCCTCTAATGCTGGTGGCTGACCTTCGTGATTCAGTTGATTTAACAACAATTTATTGGAATAAACTCAGGACCTTATGCTCAAGAACAACTCTTGCGTTGATAATCTTATTTTCAGCATCATCTTGGATTACACTGTAGATAGAGGATCTCGCGATCTATGTCAGCAAACTGTGCAAGAATGTATTTCAAGTACACGCATATTGAAAATGGCCTTTAGGTATTTTTAACTACAGAAAACCACGAAACCATAACACCTTTGGTTGACACAGATGTGACTTTATTTGATTAACATACTGAATCTGAAAGGATGGACCAGTCAAAATAAGTGTGGAAAATATCTTGGGGACTTCAGAAGGAGATTTTCATCTTTCATCTGCTGTGAAATTCAGCTGTTCTGGGCAGAAAACTTTCATTCTTTATTGCCGTCGTTAATAGAGTAGCAGGGAGTCAGGTTTGATTTTAAAAAGGCATTTCTGTGGAAACATTTTTATAGTATTAAAGTTCTTACATTTCATTGGATTAAATAAGCATTCAGTTAGAATATTCATTCATGTCACCAGTACAACTAAAAATCTTAAATAATGTGTATTATTTAATTAGCCAGTACAAGGCAGTATCCAAACAATTCAACACCTTTTTACCTGCTTAATCTGTTCCTTCCAGTTTACAAAATTCTGAAACAACAGAAAGACATTTTACACTGGAAATGCCTGGAAATATATTTTACATTCATAGAAAAAGCACTGGAAAGAAGATTAAAAGTGTTATTCTGTCATTGACATATATATATATATATATATATATATATATGAAATGAGTAACTGTGTAGTAATACAGTAGAGATATATAAAAATGTAGTGAAGTACACACTTTGTTTGCACAACTGAAGGATCTCTGTCCGAAACATCTTGTTTCTTTGGGGAAACCATATGTACTTCACTACATCTCTACTATATCTCTCATATATATATATATATATATATATAGTATAAAGAAGTTAAGGGAATTACCTTTTGTGCGAGGGGCTATAATAAAATCATTGATGACAAAAAAGCATTCCAATTTTTCCTTAAATGTTTCCACTACTTCATTAGGTGTTTCCTCACTACGTGCTGTAAGAGCAAACCGCCAGTATTTACATATATATGTGCAACATTTTACAAAGAAAATGCATTCGCTTAGAAACGAACAAATACAATGTTAACAATATGATTTTGCATAAAGTTTGAACATCACATGTAGTAGATTCAAAATACGACATATAAAGATAACAGTACAATTAATGTAACATCTGAGTATTTCAATGATTAAAGAGCTTTAGGTTTAGGTTTGATGTTACTAACCAAATAGCATTAATCGGAGAATGGCTTCTTCTGGATGAAATTTTCCCAGTATCAGACATGTGGGACAATTTATCCACTTTCCATCCCAAGCTACTCCAAAATGTTCTTTTAGAGTAAAAAAAAAAATTATAGCAGTATCAATATAAATACCATGAACACTGCACTACCTATAGCTGTGTCTGATGGGCTTCCCCATGTTCTGCATTCACACGTAAGTTATAATTGACCATATCTGGGACAAGTCTGATGAACTTTACCAAGTCCCATAGTTTGGATACATTTATTGGTAGTTTTCTCAGCCACAAGAGGCTTGGTTTTCACCAAAGGGCAGGTGCTTGCTAGATGCTTTTAATGTTTATTTATACTGTAAATGCACTTCTATGCACTTGTTTATAAAAAAAACCCATGAATATACATAAACTGAGTATACATAACCTCATGCATGCATGAAATAACCAGATATATGCAGGTTTTTTTGTGGGTTTTTTTTTTTTCATTTATGAAAATGACTACTGGAAAGAAACTTTTTGCAGTTGTGAAGTTATGAAGAGAACAAGTACACAACCAAAAGTTACCATAAATTGTTCAATTTAGAAAGGACTGATAGTCTACATGAATAGCTATAGACATGTAGACTTATCAGTCCAGTTTACATAATAAACTGGTATCTGCTGTATAAACAACATTCTTTATACGTCTCAGTTGTAGAGAATCATAGGTGGACAGATCTTCTTGACTGCATTTATTGAATATCAGGCTATAAAACCAGTCAATCATACCCTTCTCAACCATGATTGGATCCAACTTTGGGTTCAGTTTGTAGGTCCAAGCCCTGGTGACGCACTCATCTCCTCTGTAACAAGACAGCAGCTCATTTACAGCCTCTGTTACAGGTTGTGTTCGTAACATGAAGCAGTACACTGAACAAAGCATTCAGGGCAACCTGGAAAAGGCCAAGGGCACTGGGGGGAAAAAAACAAAACACTGCAAGCATCACACTGTACATGTGCAGGGAAATTTAAAATGGGAGTGTGTTTAGAGCTTTATACATCCTGTTGGCTACTCATGAAAGCACAATAGAAAAGTGAATTATATTTGTGGATCACACATACAGTAAACAATGGACAAATTATTACTACTCAGTGTATTTCAAATACATTACAAAATGTGTAACATACAAACATACCTATTTTTAAAGTGTGTATGACAATCATAGGTTATATGAAACTATTATTTTGAACTCATTATGAGTGATAAATTAGTATAAGGGAAACGTGTCAGTGATTATTTGTAATAACCATGTTTGTTTGTCTGCCTGTTTGTTGGTCTGTGTGTTTATTAGGTCACTCAACTCTCTCAAGGCTCCAGTCATTATTAGAGTGTCGTTCTCACTGCTCTTTAGTTCAACCACTGAACTGTCTACTGACTGAAACACTTCAATGTCGTCTTCATCCCAGGAAGCTACTCCAACGTAATACCACTTTCCCAAATACTGCATAACACAAAACACATTACTATTAGTTGTCTTTTTTTTATTATACATATTGAATAACATCAAACGGTCCAACGTTATTAAGAGATAGTATGTTATTAAGACTTTTTGCATTTAAACACAAAGGCACTCAGGCAGTCTGTTGGTGTTGTTGCCCAGCTTCTCAAAGGTAAGCAGAAGTTTTGGGCTTGTGTGTGTCCATCACTCCTAATGTCTTACCTTGTCAGTGGTTAGGACGTCTTTGGTAAGAGGAAACGAGGGAAGGCAAGGCACCATAAACCGTGCGACTACATAAATTATACCCAGTACTGTACCAAACATCATTGCTGCCATTACTGATACAATGTGTGCAAGCAAGACAGAGTTGACTGGTCAAAACCTCTGGTGCTGAGTGACCGTTTCAGGAGCAAGGCTAACCTTAAATCGTCTTTATAGTCCATTCACCATGATAGCAGGGGCAGGATGCCTCTAAAGCAAGTTAATAATTGCTGGTATGTTTATTTAGGCAGGTTTGTCCATATGCACCTCTGTTGCACCACTTTGTTTGTTTATGTGTGTTTACAGGTTTCTATCCAACTACTGTATCATTCTTAGTTCTTCACTTCCCAGTGAATCTCTGCAAAATGTTGATTTTTTATTTTTGCTAAATTATACGAGCGGATCTTTACTCTAGAAAGAAAAAATGGAAGCATCTTTCTGCAAGACATGGATGACTCCTGCAGAGCTGAAGTGCATTACTGGATTCAGCATTTTTATATGATAATGACTATGTTTCTTAACAAAGTCATCATCAGGCAACCTAAAGCTACAAATTAGAAACAAATACGAATTCAAAGTAAACATTTTGGAAAAAAAATGATAGGTTTGACATGCAGTGAATCAGTGTTGCTCAGGACAAAACCATGCACGTGTTAGTCTTAAAAAAAAAGAGACTAACAATGTTCAAACCAAACTGCACAGTGTCAAACAAATCTCAAGATAATGTCATCATTGAGGTACAGCTGGAATATGATCATTTTACACATCCTTTTGCAACAATTTTCAACAATTAACAATACATGTAACTAAAGATTCCATTAAAATCTTTTATTAAAAAAAACACTTTATCTTTTTGTTTTTATTGAATTTTTATATATTTGAACTATTCAGGAGTTTACATGGTTTGGATGTTTTGTCTGTTGATTTGAGTACACCTAACTAATTTGTAATTGTGTGTCCTTGATTTTAAACTTTGTTCTCGTCAATAAGCACATACAAAGAGAAATGTCACTAAAAGATAAGCAAGTGATTTGAATCCTTGGAAGAGAATGTATCTTTCTTATTAACATTTCTATACATATTCAAACAGAATTATTTTAATATACAGACAAAATTAAGAATGAGCCATTTCTGTAAGTGCATTACAGATAAATACATAAGAACATTGGAAATCCAAATTATATAGCATTTTTACATTATAATGGCTTAATCTGCATTGTGTACTTTGAGTTGCTGACCAAAAATTCAGCAGACTTGCAATTTGTCATTGAATCAGTCTTGACAGAGACATATATGCACTACATACTCCTTTAAAAACCAGATAACCAACATTTAAATCTCAGTCATGGCTAAAAGACACCAAGCAGGAATAGAAGATGAATGCAAGCGGAGGAAAGACAAACTTTAATGCTTCATAAAATCTTATGAAACCTTTTCAGTACATGATTTACACGTTTTACATGTTTTTTGTTTGTTTGTTTGTTTTGTTTTGAAACTACATGTAGAAACTGTTATAGATCTAAAGAGCTTTTTACTACACTGTCTAATGTGTAAAAATGTGAGAAGTTTCTGCAATTGTTAATAAATATCATATTACATATTACCCCATTAGGCTATCTAGTTAAATTCTAGGTTTAATGTTCTGCCCAGTTAAATCCTAAGTGTGAATGAGACACAATGAGGCACAAGAAGTAACCATAGAAACAGAATGAACTTTCTTAGAACACCTATATATTTTCTGCCTTGTGTGAGGTCTGTTTTTGTATGATACAAGTGTGCGTCAAATGGTGAAGCTTTGCTTTATCTGTTAAACTGTAGAAAGGATGGTCTACTAGTAACACAGTGGGCTTTCAGCAAAAGCACCATGGTTGCACTGTGTGGCACTGTGGTCTAAATTTAGGTTTAATTTAAATTTAAGTTGAATTATTCTTTGCACTTCCTATCTTTACCTGCTCTGAACAGAGTGGTATCGCTCCAAACCAATCTATTTTGAGCTGACCAGATGACTAATAGGACAAGGTGCAAACAAACAAAAGATGCAATACTGCAAAAAAAAAATCAAGAGAGGTTCTGGAAACATCTTGTGCGACCACATATATTCATGACTGAATGTTCTACCATTTAACTAGAGGATGAAAGATAGAAAACTGAAACTGAATTTATTTATTGTTTTCCTACACAGTGCTGTGGTAGACTGACCAGGTGTGGTGTGTGTGTGTGTGAGTGTGAGAGCCCTACTGTCTGGGTACCTGATGCACTGTGACAATTCTAAAACTCTAAAGACATTTTGGATCAGCATTTTGGATTCTATGCTTGATCTCTGTAATAGAATTGTTCAAAAGAGACAGAACACAGTTCATTCCTATGTAAATAGTTAGATTTACTACACAAATGTGGTATATATGTTTTTTTTTCCATATTTTCCATCAAATTTCCAAAGGTCTGGGGCAACTGTACCCAGTTGTGACTTCATTTGTCTTCATTACAACTAACAGGATTGTTGTCTTCAGTTTCAGTTTGTCTTGAACCTCACTGGGCAACAGAATTTGAATGTTTCTTCCCAGTCTAAAATAGATTGATATTGTATAATGTTTTATGCAGAATTCAAATCTATTTTTGGAATTTGTCTATGACTATATTTTAGAATCATTAGCATTATATTACACTTAATGTTTTTTGTGTGTAAATTATAAAGCTGTTTTTCAATTAAAATGTGTACAAACATTCTACAATGTATGAGTTTTGTCTATATTTGGCCTTTGCAATGTCACTCTTCAGTGTCCAGTATATAACTGATTAAATTTCTTGGTAATGCTTTTAGATACGATACATTAAGACATATGAGAATAATGGAACAAAGCACTATGGGTAATATTCTGAAACATGATGGGTTTTACATGTAAAACTACACCATAAACGGGACTTAATTCCAGGAAGTCAAATCACTGTTGACCAGTATTTACAATCCCCTACATTTTGTCTATCCTGCTGACACATAAACAAAGAGATAAACAGCAGAATTCATTGTGTTATTGTGAAACTTATGCTTCTCCTTCTGCAAACAAAACGAGTTCTGTCCTCCGGTGCTGGTAAGGTTTAAACCTCCAGAAAAGGGGTTTGTTTTTAAAATACAAGATGTATAGATGTTGTATTTTGTATTGATTTTGTATCGATCTATTGTTATGAACTTTTTAACTTTTGTACTTTTTTGTAATGAAACTTTTATACTTGTAACTGTTTAGAGCTGGTCTGGTGTCACACCATGCTGCTCACATAGTTCAGTTATTTCATTCTCTTGTATAATTAGAAGTTATAGAAATGAGATATTATTTCAAGGTAAAATCCAAAGGGATTGATAGTTAATGAATCTAATATATATTTCATTCGATTAGTTAATCTTACACTAAATGATCAAATAAGTAGCAACAAAGCATTTTGGATTTTCTGACATTCTGATTTAGTTTTTCCATCTTTATTAATGAAGACAAATCAATATTGTAACCCTCACTGGCTGCACAAACACCAGTAATCAAGACTGAGGTAAGATTGTAAAGGAATTTTATAATCCATGTTTCATTTTGAATTAAATGTCTCTCTCTAGTTAGACTGTTCTTCATCTTTGAATGTGCCCCCCCCCCCATCCAAACAGAAACCAGTGCTTAAAACTCAAAAGTGGAAACCAAATTTAACATGTGGGTAGAAAGTGTTTGTGGAGGGGAATGTATTTTCAAGGAGATGCAGGTAAGAGTTTCTCCTTTTTCACTTGCATGGGAGGTGAAAGAGAAACTGTGAGAGAGGGCAGTGGAGACAGAAGTTTTGTTTTATATGAAAATTTCTCTTCCATCCACACTGAAAAAACAAATCGCTAACACACTTCTTGTGGTGAACTGTATGATTGTGACCCACTTGTCTGTATTTCCCCGCTAACCCTGGAGGCTCATCTTTTTCACTCACTTCATTTGACAATTCATTGGAACAAACTCATGTTATTTTACTACAGAAGTTTAACAAATCATCTAGAGGTGATCATCTTAGTTTCACGATAATCTTGGTATGTAAAACAGAAAAAGTCACAGGATCTTTCTCACATATTGTGTGTAAGATGTCGTAGCGATATCACTGCATACACAAATAATCCAAACTAGAAGTGAAAATATCATTGGCCTTAATGACGCATGTTACAAACACCACTCTCATCATGACATTTTTGGGCTGCCATAGAATCCACTTTTATTTGATTGACAAACTGATTCTGATCTGCACATGGATCTTTTACTGTCTGTACTATCGTTGTTGTGGTGCCTGATGATTGGCTAGAAGAGGTGGGTTCTGACATTTAAGGATCTTCTGCACTGGATCTTCATCCTTGGCACCTACAGAGTTCACCTATCTGGAAATTCAGAGTCTTTCTTAATGATTGGTGAGCAAGTAAAGAAATACATGCTGATCAAAAAAAGATATTCCTGTGGTCAAGTATGTGCTGTAGTGTTGAAATATTATTTTGAAAATCAATTCGATATCGGTAATTACATGCATCACCAGTACAGATGTGTCATACTCTCACCAGTATGAACAGAGATCATTCAAACACCTCACTTACCTGTTTAGCCAGTTTCTCCCAGTTCACAATGGTCTAAAAGAAAAAAAGTTCTTATTTTGATATGGCTATGAATGTTTTTAGGATGCGCAGAATTAGCACTAGAGGTGTTTAAAACTAATTGTCATTTTAAGAGGCAGTGCATTTTATAATCCATGTAATTATGTTGCTTTAAGGAAAATGTGCCATTGTGTATCAAATTATAGATATTAAAACATACTTAAGGAAACTGATATACCTTTTGTCTGAGGGGCTATTACAAATTGATCGATCCAAAAGCATCTCATTTTTTCTTTAAATGTTTCCATTACCTCAGCTGGTGCTTTCTTGGTACGTCCTATAACATAAGTTCCAAGACAAATTTACAATTAGTACTGGAGCAGGAGTATCTGAGTGAAAGAGTGTCTAAAACCAAGTGTTTAAGATTGATGTTACTAACCAGCCAACATGATACGGACATGAGCATCTTCTGGATGAAATTTTGCCAATATCAGACATGAGGAGCAATTTATCCACTTTCCATCCCATGTTATTGTATAATTTTCTGTTAGAGAAAAGAGCATAACAGTGGCCACTAGTAACCAGTGAGTAGCATTATTAGTAGTAATAGTGACTACACATAACACAGATAATATTATGAGTAATCACTTTATTAGACCATTAAAGTACTCAAATGTAAGTCTTAATGCATCATACCTGGCACTATTATTGTACTCCTATGTCATCTAAGTACTGTAGTCCTGTAATCTGTATTTGTAGGCCTTTATTGCCCTTACAAATAATTAGGTTTTTCACAGAGAGCAGGTGTATTTCATGCTTATCATGTACATTAACAATATAAATGCTGGTACTGTTTACAAATATATTTAAAAAAATGGCAAGAAGATAGTATGGTGAGTCATTACCACAGACAACGAAAGACTGGCTAGTTTATGGGGTCAGTGACAGCTCTGTCCACAGATTACTGGCTGAACTGAACTTGACTTTTGAGGAAGCTTTGAAGGTGTGGAGTCCACAGCAAGAAATGGCTGCAGTAACCCTGCATTGTTGACAGTATACCAGTATATAGGTGTTGCTGCCAGGTGAGTTGTATGTAATTCCTGGCCTCTCCTTATTGGTTAATTTTAGGTAGAGACCAATGGTCACACTGCTTTTTGGCAAAATGTATGATACTTTAAGAAGATTATGACAGGCTCTTAAGTTACAGAGACAGTAAACTGGCCTCTATGGGGAGTAACACATGTACATTCAAAAACCAGATTTTAGCGAATAACCAAGTAATTCATACGCAATTTGTGACCGTAATCTGTGACAGCAAAATCATTATGGCAATCACACAGTGTAGAAATGTAGTTTTTAGGTCTCACGATGCCACAAGACTAAACATAACTGAAGTTTTTGAAAAGGCCAAGACACCCATGCAGATATCAGGATTTATGCCCCACTAGGAAAAAGTTTAAATTGTTTAATACAGAATTGAATATAACAAGCGACAGGGAAGTGAATGAACCCTAGTAATGTTTTTCTAGCAACGTAGTCAGGTGATATTTGGTATTGAGCCACAATGTGGCAGTATATACCTTATATTGAGATGCATGGGAAGTAGTGTAGACTAGTCGAGACTAACTCATTAATAAATATGAATTGAAAGCTTCAGCCTAGTCAGTGTGATAAAAGTCCCTACATCTGATTATGAAAATAACACTTGTATACGATCTCAAAAATCAAACAGATAACAGTATAAATGGAAGCATCACATTGGTCTTCTGTGGTTAATGTAGATGTCTTACCTTCATGTTGCTGGATGGGATCCAACAGTAGTTCAGTTTTATAGGTCCAACCCATGGATTTACACTCATCTCCTCTGCAATTTTATGGTAGGGTTTAGTTCAGTAACAGCATGTGTTATGAGTTATTTGTTACAGGAATGCACTAAATAATGCATCACATTAAAATTGCATATTAAATATATATTTTATGACATGACATTTTTATGTTTGCATAAATAAGTTTAGTAGAGCAATAAAAGTGGTTCCAGCACGAGTGATGAATTAGCGTAACTGAAATGTCAGTGTTTATTTGTAATAAGCATCTTTGTGCTTGCTTGTCTGTCTTTTGACTTGTGTTTTGTTAGGTCACTTACACTCTAAGAGCTAAAGTCTTTTGCACAGTGTCATTTATACCCTTCTTCAGTTCAAGTACTGCATTGTCTAAGTACTTGAACATGTCAATGTCCTCTTGATCCCATGAGGCTGCTCCAAAATAATACCACTTTCCTAAATACTGCACAGCACAGAACACTACTGAGATACTGAAATCTATACAAACATTAAATACTGCACAGCACAGAACACTGCTGCGATACTGAAATCTATACAAACATTAAATACATGAAATAAAAATGCATAATAAGCAAAAGCCGTTACACCAAATGCTTTAATATTAAATATTTAAACTTATATTAAATATATTAGCATAACAAACAATTACAAACAGTCACAAAACAGCAGCCACTATATTAGCTAAATAATAGTTTATATAGAGACTGGCCCAATTTTTCTGAGTCCAGCTTTTCAAAAGTTTAAACTGATGCAACATGCTTTACCTGGTCTGTGGTTAGGACTTCGTGTGAAAGAGGAATCGGGGGGAGGCATGGCATGTAAATCTGTGCAGCAGCATAAATGAAACCCAGTACTGAACCAAGCATATCTGCAGCCCAGAGAGAACCTTGAGTGAAATACTGCTCCCTTGATCTCCAAATGACATGGTTTCAGAGGACCAGCTGACTTTAAATATGCTTAAAGGTTCATTCACCCTGATGGATCACAAGTTTACCAAGAGCATAAATATCACATACACCCACACACACTTCTTCTGAAAATATCTAACCAACAATGTTATGAAGCAATATTAATTTGATTATGTAGTAATTTGAACACTTAATAAATTTGCAGTCTAGATTGATGAGAAGGTTACCACCATGAATAACAGGCAAATACATCGATTGTTTTATTTTTTATTAATGATTATGTTCATTCAATGTGATTATTAATTCCATGCGATTTTTTTGTCGTTAACATTGTTCTATTGAGTTGCGCATGCGATCCACAGTCTTGGGCCCGTTTTACATTTTGATCTGTTAACATGTAGTATATAGTGATATTGTGACGGCGATTCAGAGGGAGCAGGAACAGACGCTACTGGAAACGGGCTGGAATGTTTATTGAAACAGGGTTGCCAGTGGCGCAAAAACCAGTCATTAAGCAAATAGGCCAAACACTCACAACATAGCCGTTGCTCTCCGGATTTACCGGCGAGACCGTGGAGTTGCGGCTCACACACGAACAGCGTGCGTCAACAGGGGCTGCGTGAACAGTTCGGCAAGCCAGCCCAATCTGACAGTCAATCTCCGGAATTCCCGGCAAGGCTGTATGGTTGCGGGTTGTGCAAACGAACTGGAAGCGCTGTGTCCCGAAACAGAGGCTGTGAGAACAGTCCAATGGTGCTGCTGGCGCACACGAACCGGAAGCAGCGTGTATCAACACAGGCTGGGGAAACCTTCCGATGTTGCAGCTGGCGCACACACGAACTGGTGGCAGCGTGTAGAGACAAAGGCTATAAACACAGTCCGACTTGCTAAATCAATGTACAGCACTGACCGTGCTGTGCGGTGTGCTTACATAGTCCGCGTGGTGATGAGCGCCAGGTGCGCTCAATCCACTGGCGATTGGTGTGCGTGGTCTGCGGGCTGGCTGCCCGGCGAAACGTGACAGATATAAATATTAGTGTGTCGAGATACGCTATCACTAAAAAAATTAACAAATGTATTTATAATAAAGTACCAAAACGTGCTCCTCTTATTCTGGTGTAAACGTTGATAAAATATATGTCTATACTGGTAGCATTATTTGACAGGAGATATTAATGAAATTTACAATACCACTCGTGGACATTATGGGTAAGAATACGTGTATTAAGTCATTAGACACACAGAAAAGGAAAGTTGCATAAAGTAGTTGAACTCACTAAAAAAGAGATACAGCAAACAAACTTAACCAAGTGTTGACATAAAGTGTATGATTGACTGTGATGTATTCTGTACTCTACACCACAAAGGGGGTGTTATCGATTTGATAG
>JAOXYF010000174.1:0-14214 GCA_028565775.1 Sternarchorhynchus goeldii | reverse complement strand
TGTGTGTGTGTGTGTGTGTGTGTGTGTGTGTGTGTGTGTGTGTGTGTGTGTGTGTGTGTGTGTGTGTGTGTTCGTGTGTGTGCACATGTACACGTGCGTGTGTGCAGCGCTGTGGAAAAAAAAATACTTTCATGCATCATTTGTCCTAAGCATTTTGCAACCAGAGAAAAAAACATTTCAAATAAACACCCACCTGAGCAGGAATATCGGACTGGCAACCCAGCTGAGAACAGAGTTCACAGAACAGAGAACAGAGTTCACAGCTGGATGAAATGGACCAATAAGCATGTGTGGTTGCCAGGTGTATTAGGGGCAGGTAGACAAGGGGAAAGTGAGCTGTGAAAATACAACACCACCTGAACAAAATTAATTTAGTCTGACTGCTGAGAAACCATTGTGTATGTGTGTATTCAGGCAGACACACCATATACTAAAAACACACACACACACATTCTTATACACTTATCTACTTATTACTTGTATCCTTATTGTGAAGCAGATGTTTATAGAATAGATGCTTGTTAATGATGGAGCAGAAATACTTCAAAATCCAGATTTGTCACATTACTATACAAAGCAGAGCAGTGCAAGTAACACACACACACACAGTGTAAGAGAGCAGGTAGAATACCTGTAACACACACGTACAGTGTAAGAGAGCAGGTAGAATACCTGTAACACACACACACACACACACAGGTAGAATACCTGTAACACACACACACACACACACACACAGGTAGAATACCTGTAACACACACACAGGTAGAATACCTGTAACACACACACACACACAGGTAGAATACCTGTAACACACACACACACACACAGGTAGAATACCTGTCCGTACAGTGGACTCTGCTGGTGGTCCTCACTGACATTAAAAGACATGTCTACATGTTTAAAAAGCAAATCTATACATATTTCATCTGGAAAAAGAAATTGGTAGTTATTGGAATAACCAGAATCAGGTGGGGTTTTACATGTAATTTACAGATTTACATTATGCACGCGTGTGCGTCTGTGCATGTGAGTGTTTGTCCAGACAGGTAGATTTTTGATCATGAGCCAGACAGGTTACATCTGCTCATCCTTAAGGTGGTGACACAGTGCATGTGTGATCTATTCATTTCCACTATGCAAATAAGACTGTCAGAGGTGTGGCTGCCTATCATTTCCACCAATCAGAGGGGCTCAGTCCAGTTCCACAGTGAATCTCCACCAATCAGGGTAGCTCCGTCCATTTCCACAGTGAATTGTGCAGAAAGTGCAAAAGGAATGATGTTCAGAAACAGATTTACATATTACCATTAACTGAAGCCATTTCTTCTCTATCTCACCCTGGCCATCAGACCACACTTCACCTGTCATACCTGTGTGTCTCTTACCTGCCTGAGCTTCCCACATGTACCACTTCTAGACTGTAGATTTCATTTTCATGTAATCGATGTGTGAAAGATTCATTCACCTTCTCATTCATTCATTTTCTTATTCATTCAGTCAGTCAGTCATTCATTCACTTGTTTCTGATTGGTCCCTTCTTTGTTTTGAGTTCGGAGGGTTCCAGCCCATATCAGTTAACCTGATTTATTTCTGTTCATTAATAATAAATTAATCTGACTTATTTCTATTAATTCCTAATCATTTGAATATCAGTTAACCTGTATTATTGCTATTCTTATTGCTGTTCATTAAATTACCAAGCCAGCTTTAAACCCTGCTCTATAATATAGACTAAGTTTTAAAGCGTAGTAAAATTATATTGGTTTGTTTACCTTTAGGTAGGTCTGAAACTCTGAAATACTTTAATTATTGTTTAAGACGTCTTAACAAATGGTTCTGGACTCGGCAAAATACAAAGACCACTGCACAGAAAAGTGACTTATTAAAAGAGCAATAAATGAAAGTTTCAAATAGCTAAACATCATTATTGCATTTTCTTTTGGAGTGCGCTGTGGTCGATAGCTCTCAGTACAGCTGTCTAACACCCCCCTGTGTGTGAGGGACAGGGCTGCCAGCACTGAACGCCTGATCTAACCCAGCACGCCGTTACTGGCCAAATCGGTTTCACAACACGCGGCCCGCTCACAATTCAGGCATTGCTCGTCTCCAAGGTTACAGCACGTGGCTTGTTCTCATTTGAGGTACTGCTCATCTCCGTGGTTACAGCATGAGGCTTGTTGTTGTTTGGGGCAGTGCATGTGGCCGGTTCATATTTCAAGGAATGCTCATCTCCATGGTTACAGCATGTGACCTGTTCATTTTGAACCAAATTCATTTCCATAGTTACAGCATACAAGGCTGCCTTTGAGCTGCCTTTGATTTGTAATACTCAGGTAAAAAATGACATAAAACAATCTATAAATAACAAAGCTCACAAATTATATATAAATAAGCATCAATTATATTGTTAACAATTACACAGGTTACTGACAGCTATGTAAAAATAAGAAAATAGCTATGTAAAAAAAAAACGTTGCTAATTTATTAACTTAAAATGAACTTATTAAACAGATAACTTTGTGTAGCTCCTTTATGTATGTGTATGTATTGGGCTATAACACGGGCCCGGGTGTTACGAGAGGAACCAAGAACACGGGAGACCGGGTGTTACGAGAGGAACCAAGAACACGGGCCCGGGTGTTACGAGAGGAACCAAGAACACGGCCCCGGGTGTTACGAGAGGAACCCAGAACACGGGCCCGGGTGTTACGAGAGGAACCAAGAACACGGGCCCGGGTGTTACGAGAGGAACCAAGAACATGGGCCCGGGTGTTACGAGAGGAACCCAGAACAAGGGCCCACACACAAGCACTGACACAACAAGACCAAACATGACTAGCTATCAGGTCTTTTCAGCTGTACAGAGAATGCTGGGAATGTTTCAGAGATTGCACCAGAATTGTGCAAACCAGTTAGGTGATGGTCCCCCTAGGATACACTTACCTCAGTCTGACATTTCCCTACAGCTTCTTCACTGATGTTCCACAGTATTTAGGTTTCTAAGTATTTAATTCCATGTTCTTAAGTATTTGCATATCTAAGTATTTAATGTTCCTACGTATTTCCATGTCTAAATATTGAAGGTGTCTAATCCATTTATCTGTCTCTAATGTTCCAGTGTAATTTCCCCACAGTTCCTTATGCAGTGTGTGGTCCTACTAAAATATGATCTTTCTGTATCATGTCATATACGTGTCAGAACTAGAATGCCGTTACTATGGAGATGAGCAGGTTTTAGGGAAAGTAACAGATTCTGGCCTGTCGTTTCTGGGGGTATAAGGGGAACATTGAGGACAAAAATAGGTGTTTTAGAGGTGTGAGGAGAAGGAGGAATGTGTGCACATGTCTTCATTTAATCACCATATCCACTTAGCCCTGAAGTCAAACACCGAAGATAAATACTAATCATTCTCACACATCTTTCTCTACCCCCTCCCTCTCTCTTACACCCCTTGTCTCTCTTTCTCTCTCCCTCTCTCTCTCTCTGACAGGACCTTGTTCTAGTGCAGCAGGGAGATCAGTTCCATGTCTTGGACACTGTTGTGAGGCAGAGATCCTGTAGGTGTGTTCAGGCCCCCACAGACTGGTGCTCCTTCATGAACTCTGTCCTGACTTTCCTCTGAAATGTTAATGGTCTCTTTCCTAATTATACAGTACATTAAATATATGAATTGTCTCATTTCACAAGCAGGACGGTTTTCTTTGTTTTGTTTTAATAATGTTTTTTTCCGGCGAGTGAGTGTGGTGAGGGTGGTGTTTCTGGCATGTGCTGAGTGTAAATGAATAAAAGGACAATTAAGTTAAGTTATTGTTTTCACGGTGGATTTCAATTACATACTCAGGTACTACTTTCCGACCCGAATAAGTGGAACCACTTAATTGTGGAAGTGTTTAATAACTGCGTTCAGAAATATCACTCCAGCATCGTTACTGAACCTGTTTCTAATGTGAGCGTTTTTAACTGTGGCAGGGCATCCTCTCGAAAGGCACAGGAAATGGACAATGAGATGAGAAGAAAGCAAAACATGAAGGAAACAAAGGATCATGTTTACCTTTTCTCTGATACAGACCAGCTGAATCAGTATAAGGCTAGAAGATCTACACCTGTGTGTACGGAAGTCTGCCATGCTGTGGAAGAAAAATCCCAGCATCCATTACACTCCCTGCCCTGCAAGCCCAAGCCACGGAGACGTTTTCATGCGTTACTCATCTAGCAGTAACACCTTCACTTACCCATAGTTTAACACAACATACACTAATCGTGGACGTACAGGGTCAAGATATTTTATATCTTCTGAGTGAGAGATTTTTTTAGTCTTTTAAATCACTTTCAGCATCTTTACTACAGATTTACTAACGATGTCTTAATTTGTAGTCATTTTTGAGTCACTATTTTTAAGTCAGAACTAAACTATAGCATACTGTATTCTAGACATACATCAATCTCAATCCGTGCGCCTAATGTAATTCCACAGCGGTGCACTGTGCTTGTCCGACCGCTAGATGGGGTCGCTTAGACATGAGGGAAGCGGTTTTCCCAAAGCGCACAAGCCGTTGTTTAGGAAAGGCAACAGGTCATGAAGAACCCATCCAAAATCAATTCATTCTACTGGTTTGTTTAACCAAATTATTATAGTAAAAAAATCTAAAAGATATAGTTTAGACTATTCAAATTCACCATCGATAAACAAGTAATTCTCAGTTAACGTGTCCGTAGTATGGACCTCACATGAACCTCTTTACAAAACTACAGTTTCGTTAAGTGTCTTAATATATAATAATTCATGGATGTAACTTCATGTATTACTTATTGTATGTATAATTTTTTCCATGAAAACAACAGCGTTCCGATGTAACAGATGCAGAGTATTTGAAGGGAGAAAACATCCACTAAAGTATATACAAACGTTTAAAAGGACCAGAACTTTACCAGTTTCTACCCAAATATTACTGACTCAAGATTCCAAACAATTTTCAACTCTTTTGAAATTTTTTTCTCAAGTCTTTTTTAGAAAATTGACGCACTTTGAGGACAAATAAGTTGCAAATTCAGTTCAACTTTATTGTCATTCGGATAGCAGTTATTTTATGCGAAATATCATATTTACATGTATGTCATATAGAAGACTCTCTTAACCAGAGCGACATATAACAAGCACCTTTAAAAATAACAGGTCGGGCTCCGTGAGAGACGCAGCCTGTGCACGCGTCCGTGGACCGTTTGCTGCAAATGGAGATGAAAAAAGGCAATATGGAAGCATAGCAGAGCGAGTAACACGAACAGCTATGCCAACATCTTGCCATCTTTTTTCTCCCACCCGGAAACATATCGCTCCTTTTTTCGCGCGTCTGTGGACCAAAGCGCGCCCAGTGGCTTATACCAAAAGTATAATTTCAGGTCACGCGCCGGAATAGCACATATGAAAACATATGAAAAACAAACACAAATACACTGAATATTCTGAGGCGACAAGGGTGCTGATCAAACGAGTGAACGTCCCGTAACTGCTGTTTTCACAACAAAAGTTCTCAAACTTATCACCCCAAAGCTTGTTGAGGTCGAAGCACGAGAGAAATTTACCTGATTGGTGAGTCCATGATAGTGGAATAAGATAGCATGCTTCACTGTAGTCTGTTTTTATTCACTTCTCTCTTATGCTATCTATCAATTTTGCACGAAGCAAGTCCTGCCGTGTTCCTTTCCACTGTGTTCTTTACCATCAACCAGGTGAACGAGAGGAAACACTCGAACTGGTCACCTCTGAAGGCGCGCGGTGAATCAGCAGACTTCTCGTGAAGTTGATTGGATGTGTTGACATAGCCTATAAGAGCGCCGACGTCACACGCCCACGAGCGTCAGAAAAAAAAACAATGCAACAAGTACGTTAGGGGTCAAAGCCGCCGAACGACTTTTCTTCAGCCTAAACACACATATATATCCGAACACCGCGCTCTAGTTTACGAAACTCTTTCTGTCTCTCCCTCTATTTCTTCGCACTTTGTTCAAAGACGTCGTGAGGAGGTATTTAACCAAGCGGCCACGTGAGTCATCATCTCGTTTTTTTTCATTGGGCCACTCTGTCTGGACCCGAAGAGAGCCGGGCGCGTGCACATCTGCTGCGTGTTCAGTTTTTTTCACTGAGTCAGACAAATCTCTTCCGTGACGCAGGCAGTTTCGGCCACTCCGTTTTCTACTCCTCGTAGTGATGCTCCTTACAGGTTACAGTTTAGATGCTGTCCTCTCAAACCTCAATCCTCTCGGCGAGCGCCTGACTTGACAGTTTATCAAGTAGGTTACAATTCTGTTCAACAGAAGCAATCATAGCATTACGTTATTCATTTGACCTTTAGTGAGTCATCAGAGTTCACCAGCCACCTCACCCGAGCTCTCCTCCCAGTCGGTAAACAAGAATCAGGCTTGATGATTCAATCACGCCCGTCCGATCAATCCGCGAGCCCAATTTACCACACCTGTGCTAACGCCTACACCACCTCTGCGCTTATATCTGAACTTTAATCACCAGCTCAAAATCAGATCAGAAATAATTATCTGCGATTACAGAATAATACATATAGAAATACTTAATGTCAAATAAAACATGCTTGTGTTTTCCTTGCGAGTATGGCATGTTTCTCTCTGGTATGTTTCTAATGATATCCTTTTAGGCTTGGCGTTAGTGTAAGAATTTCTTCTTCCACATGAACGCACTGCTGTACAAAAACGCACTGTGCTCTGGACAATAGAGTCCTGCTGACTGCTGTACAGCACCTCTTAGTCGCCTTTATGTACTGACGGAGAGCTGACGGGTCCCGAATGGGTTACAGATTCTGACTGCGAGTAAAACCCGCACGAAAGGTCCCGCACGTCTCGCTGAGGCAAGTGCGCGTGGTATTCGCGTATCAAGTGCGGTTCAAATCACGGTTATCAGTAACCAGCGCGCGGTGTTTTCCTTGTAGGCCTATTTTCTTATCATTCATGTGTCTGTGTGAGTGTGTGTGCGTACGTGCGCGCGTGCGTGCGTGTTCCTAAGTAGGTGGGTCGTACGAGCAAGAAATAGAGAGAAAAAAAGTTTCTCTGGTGGTTTTGCTTATTTATTGTCTCGGAATTTCCTTAAGTGGGTCGCCTTCTCTGTCTCGCGCCCTGTGTGGCACTTTGATCTCCGCACTACAATTTTCGCATCAGCGGCCCACCGGTGTTTTACCATACTATGTACAACCGGAGCAAATCTTATTACACGTGGCAACCGAAGGTGTTGTGCCGGTATTTGAGTTAAATAGCCTCGCCGGTGGTGACTGGTTTCTCAGACATTTCATGCTAGGCGTCTTACTCAGAATAGATGCAGGCGTGAGTCAAATCGAACCTCACGTGCAGTGACGCCACCGCACAAAGTCTGCGTTACGCTGAGCCGCGGACGTTTAACGCAACGCATATGGCAGTAATAAACGCTGCCCGGCCGCCGAGGCGAGGGAGTGACACACGTGTTTACTACGAGTCAGCGCGAGAGGGGAAGTCCCCGCGACATCGGCCAGTAAATGAACTAAGCCTGTAGTAAGTAAATAATCGGTATCTCTTCAACAAAATCAGTGTGTCTAAATCGTGTATTTAAACCCAAAAGTTTACTAATGTGATTGCCTTTTTAAAGTCGGCAACAAATGGACTCTGTTTTTACTGAAGGCAAATGTAATTAACATAATCATATTTACGATCGTAAAGCAATAATGCAATGAGCCCAACCCGAGTGGTAGATAATTTAGTGGTAAATTATCAGAGGTTTATCAAGGTTGTGGGATTAGTGTGGATGTTCTCGTTCAACGACCTTTACTGTGTGCCCGTGCCCTACATCTAAGGGGAGTTTAGTAGCGTACACGCAACATCAGATTCTCACCCAACATCACAAGCGCACGTTGTTACTGACCATAACAACAGAAGACCGGGATGAATGATTATTTTTATTGTGATTTGTTAAGATGATGCGGTGATAAACGACCTCTCGTTTTCATTTTTCCCGCCTGTTGTTCTCTCTCTGAATGTGGTGGGTTCTTTCAGCAACTATTCCGTTTGTTTCAGTTTTTGATTATCTATGCCCTTTTTCGAGTTTTTTTAAATCCCATGAGAAGATTCGCTCTTTGTCATATGTCTCTCACAGATGCCTTGTTTAAATGGTCAGAGTGGAGCTTGACTCTGAAACTGTACAAGACGCCAGGTATGAGAGATGCTTCATTTATGAGGAAATCTTCAGCACTGCAGCTGCACTGTCATAGTAACGACACAGAAGCGCGTGGTCCGGCTGTTCTGCTTGGCTCGGGCAAAGTGGAGTTTTTACACACCAGTGTCAGTGCTGCGGTCAACTACTGACGAAGCGCGAGAGAATGTTTACGGCGTGATAGTGTGTGTTGTTATTACCGTGTTACAGAGAAAGTAAAAACGCAAAAACACACGCGAATGCTTTCGTGAGAAAAAATGGCCTTACCTTTGTTAAAACAGCCAGTCCAGGCTTTGATCTGTGTGCCTATATTCTTCCTAATCGACTAACTAAACAAACATCTTATTCCCGTCTCTGTCTCTCCCTCTTTAGCAAAAAGTGCACAAAGCGCTTATATACAGTACTCACCCACGCGCATAAGTGCGTGTATGTTTGCTACCGATTACACTGGAAGTGCCGGGGGAACTTTGTATTGGGCGTGTATTGGGACGATGAATCCATTTACCTAGGAAATTGAGCTTTGCCTAAAATGTGAGGTAGAAACTGACCTTTATCTGATCTCCTTATATGTGAATACACGTTAATTTTTGCTGTTTTGCGGTTACCAGGAACATCCTACGTTTCCTTCTTCCAAAGAATTTATTCTGTAATTAATACACCAGAAATACTCTTGGAATTTAGATCGGGGAGTTTCTCTCAGGTTAAAACGGTTGTGAGAGGAAACCTGTTTTTAAAGTATGCGTTCACTTATAATCAACTGAAATATCGTCTCATCTTGCACAAGGCCGCCGATAGTTTTAATATAAACACCTAACACACCGTCACAGATAGTTTTAATATATGCATTTTCTTTTATTCATGTAGTTCTTTAATTCGCCACACAGCGGCAGTAAAACACCACTATTTATATACATGAACGGTTAAACTATTTGCCAAAAGAGGCTGCAGAAGAAGGGGTGAGGATTCCTTCTTTGGCACAATGTTTTCTGCACACACTATAAATACAGCCTGGGATTCTATGCATTTTCTTTGGAAATTCAACGATAACAGGACGTGGGTGGCGGAGGTGTTCAGAGACAGTAGAGCAATATCAGGCATGTGTGGAAATCCGTGAGTCAGAGAAAATCCTTCATCAACAGAACATGTACACAATGTGTCTACTAAACAGTTAAGAATCTCAGACAACCAGTGTCGACATAACGACCTAAACTGTGAGTGCGAAGGTGTTTGAGTGCGTCGTCCTTTGGAACATATTCTGGGGGGTTTTCCCACTTGAAGGGGGCAAAGAATGTGTGTAACCAAATTTTATATTTTACCAAGTCGTCTGCGCTTTAAGTAGGCAGACCTTCGCCCAGAGAACTACGCTACGGGCGCCTCTGATCTGCAGTACAATCAGCCGCCACTGGAGGGCGCAAATAAATTCCTACCGCATTTGGTGGACAAATTGCGCGATCAGCAACTGATCCTTTTGCCTAGTTTCACTTCTAGTTAACTCCACTCTGCCACCCACAGACTCCAATACAGAATCTAAATTGTGTACATTATACGAATGAAACTCAGAGAGGTTATGTTTACAAACGTCCTTGGGAGAGACTCTATTATTGCTGTTGTTACAAATAAATCATTACGAGTCGTCTTTTGCATCACTACTGGAAACAGTTTTGCGTTCTTTTTTCTCGTCTGTTTTTATTCTTTTCCTGAATTTGTTCCTCAGTAGCAGTGCCTGTGTCATTGGTGTCCTGTGCAAAACACATTTCTCTGTTCTTTCGAAAATCGAAAATCAAAGTTAAAAAATCAGTTGGGGCAGAAACATATACACCTGCTGTAGTCTGCTTTTATCTCGTGTTGTATTTGTCCAGATGTTCGAGATAATACTTACACTTTTGCTCTTTTTTTGTTTACACAAGGATAGTTTTTGTTTCAGTTTATAAAGTTGCTAGGTAGCTAACATTAAGCCATCCCTATACCCAAATTATTAGCTATACACTGGTTCCACTGTAGCTAAGGCAGCCAGATACCGTATTTATTTATACTGTCGTGGAAAATTTGTAGAAATACAAAAATTAGGTGATAAATAAAGAAATTCTATCAATATCTGCACTTGTTTGTTAGGCAATGCTAATGCTAACCCTATTTTAAGTGTTAACCTACACTCTCCCATGATTACACTTCACTCACTTTCGGTGGCGCACTTTCAAAATGAAGGTTTTTCTCCGCCTGCCCTTGGGTAAGGACAGCCCGTGTGAGGTGCTGAGGAGTATAGCACGTAAAAGTCACGAACGCTCTGCTGTTCAACATCTGCAGAGTTGACAACCTCCTCTGGCATCAAGATCAGCACTAAAACTCTGGTAGGAGCTTCACGGCAGGCGCCTCCTTGGCCTTGCAGCTGCATGCCAGCCTTACATCACCACACACAATGCCAAGCGTTGGATGTAATGGTGTAAAACACGCTGCCACAGGACACTGGAACAGTGCAAATGTTCTGTGGAGTAATGAAACAACTTCTATGTTTGGAAGTCTGATGGAATTTCCTGGTTTTCTGAATGTCAGGAAATTGCCAATTGTAAAGGTTTGGTAATGGTTTGGTAAGGTTTGTTAAGGGTTGTTTTTCTGGGGTAATGCTAAGGGGTTGTTTTTCTGGGGGTGTCCTAGACCCCTTAGTTCCAGTGAAGGGAAATCTTAAGGCTTCGGCATATCAAGACATTTTGGACAATTTTACACTTCCAGCTTTGAGGGTGCAGTTTGGAGAAGGACCATTCCTTTTCCAGCATAACTGCAGTGACATATTTGACATGTTAAAATACTGCTCACACACGAGACGCGAATGAAAGTGTCTTTATTCTCCATAATAATAAAGCCCAGCTGGCTAAAAAAAAAAAAACAAACGTAATGTGCTGGCAGTAACACAGAGACGCAGCAGCGCAGCGGTAACACTAGGGGGACTGGGAACGGGAAAGGTAAGGGTGTGTGTGTGTGTGTGTGTGTGTGTGTGAGGGGAGGGGGACTGTGGGTGTGTCCCTGAGTGTTTTCCCTACACTAGTGACCTTTTTGAGGTCGTTTTACAGAGACCTCATCAACCCGGCCCGCCAAGAATCACAGCGTAACTCATAAAAAGAATATTACAAGTCGAAAATGACCACATTGTGCAGTTGTATGTAAAGAATATAGTTAAAAACGTATTTGTTACAAATGTATTTCAGCCTATCAATGTAATACTGTGAGACGTAAGTCTTGCAATCCAGTTGCCTCATAAGAAATGCCATACAGAGCTCAGCTGCGCTTGAGTAACTCCAGCAAGGGCTTCAATAACAGCTGGAAACATCTCAACAGTAGAGGAAAGGTCGCTGACGATTCATGCCGGAGGATCGCTTTGATCCTGCGCTGCACACCTGTAAAGGACCTGAACTGTAACGGGCTGGGAGACCCGCATTCAAAACGAAAAGGGAGCGACGTTTAACGATGAATGAAATACGAAAGAAGCCACAGTTGCAAGTCTGCGGACTGCAGTTGTGGACCAGCGCGAGCTCCAGTCCTGGTGCGATTTGACATGCCGCGTATGGTGGGCGTGTTGTGGGCGTCACGACGCAGACGCTGGAACAGCGTGCATATCGTCCAGTTACTCCAGTTTCGGTCTATCAATGATTAATGCTTTTATTTGCCATCTTTTCGTCAGGAACGTGTTGCGTAATACGTTGCTTCGTGATCATTATCAGTGATCTTGTATGTGTTTCCGCTCGTTAAATCTTCAGAGTACACAGGCAAAAACGAGCTACAGGTATTCGCTTGAGCACGGGGCAGCCTTTTGGGCGTCTACAAGGTGTGACGGCAGGTGAGCTGAAACGTGGGAGGGACAGCTGCGTTGCTACTGACAACCCTTAAATCAAAGCAAAAGTTATATCCCAACCTCACTCGCGGGTGGAAATACATACTTGTTCAGATATGCTCGCAGCTTTCCTCGCGATCTCTGACAGTGGATTTCACTCACGTCTAGGTGCTCGAGGTCTCTTCCAAATGACGCAACAGTTTGACATAAATAGATTTGAGGATTGTATCACGCTCTCAGCAGGAAAGTGTCTTTCGTTGGTGTTGGCAGCGTTTCCAAAGACAGGACGTTTGACATCGGCACAGAGAAGAAACGATTTAGTCGAAAAATTCGTCCAGAGATGTACGGTCTCGAGCGTCCAGGAAGCTTGCTCTCGCGAAGTTTAGTCGCGTGCTTGTCATTGTTAATTCTGCAACCAAGCGCGCGTTGCGCACGGGTGGTAAGTTTGATATTACAAAATATCCCAGATATACCAGTTAAATAGAACTAACGAAATGTATATTTCTGATGTTATTTTAAACATATAAAACACTTTAACAGTCACACTAGATGATTTAATGTAGTGCTTGATTTCTTAAGCTTTCAGTTAATATATTTTGTCATCTCGTTGTTTCTCGCGCTTTCTGAAGCAGCCGCCTGGTGTCGAGGCAGTAGTGTCCACGCTGTCGCTCCGAGGAAGTCAGAAAGGTAGGCTCTTACCGTTATGCTATTATTATTATTATTATTATTATTATTATTATTATTATTATTATTATTATTATTATTATGTTATCTGTCTTTCTTCCACAAAAGTCGAGATTGCAGCACAAAAACTGTTTAAGATTTTATGTTTTGCACGACTGCTATGTAGACTGGTCCGCCGGGAGTTTCAGTTTGTACTGTGTAATAGTGTAACGGCTGTTAACTGATCAGTGTTAAGAAATATACATTTATTGGTTGTGTATTGATAGGCACATGGTTGTATGCACGTTGTAATGTACAAGTGTGTCTCTGTGTGTACATATGTCTGTGTGTTTCAGTCCTCACCACAGATGGAAGAGAGTGTGTGTTTCCGTTCAGGCTGGGTGGAACTATTTATCATCACTGCGTTTCAATCAGCTCAAGCAGAAAATGGTGAGTTGCTACATGCCACAGAACAGACACGCACAGTGATCTTCACACTTGTTCACACACTCGTATACTCTTCTGTGCACACACATTCATGCGAAATCAGTCACACATAAACATGTACCCCCCACAAACACACAAACACACACACAAACACAGTTCCTAAGGTATTTAAATGTAAACATACACACTCTACACTCTCCCATGATTACACTTAAGTGTAACTATGCTCCACCTTTGGAGAAAGAGTGTGTGTGTGTGTGTGTGTGTGTGTGTGTGTGTGTGTGTGTGTGAGTGTGTGAGTGTGTGAGTGTGTGTGTGTGTGTGAGTGTGTGTGAGTGTGTTCATGTGTGTGTGTGTGTGTGTGTGTGTGTTCATGTGTGTGTTCATGTGTGTGTGTGTGTGTGTGTGTGTGTGTGTGTGAGTCGCTGTCATTGATAGTGGCACCTAAGAGTAGGAGATGGGATGCTTTTGCTGAGTATTCATTAAAATATTACGTTTTATTCCCGAACTAACAGTGCAGTGAATCGCAGTTACAGAGAGAGAATGAAGAGAGGGTCAGGGAGATCAGGATAAGTGTTTACTGGCAGGAGACCAACGTTGATGTTGGGTTGAGGCCATTCACATAGAGGAGGTCCTGAAAGAATGTTGGACTACAGAAGTTGATTTCACTTCCCAAAGTTCTTGCTACTATTGAGGACTTTGACCAGTTTAATGATATTTTAATGTGGGATCTATTCAGCTTTCTTATTGAGCACTAGCTCTGCATCAGCCAGCCAATGGGATCACGCACTCACCTCAGTAATTCACAGCTCTTCTTTCTTTCATTTTGTGTGTGTGTGTGTGTGTGTCATAGGTGTTCTCTCACACACAACTTCGACCGGGACCTGGAGTGGGGTTACTGTGTTCCACGTGTACGCCTTTTCAGCGGTGAGAAGAACATTCTACTCCTGCACTACTACACACAAGGGGGAGCTGGGATTAGGGTTTCCCTTACACGCAAGGGGGAGCTGGGATTAGGGTATCCCTTACACACAAGGGGTAGCTGGGATTAGGGTATCCCTTACACACAAGGGG
>JAOXYF010000173.1:0-14214 GCA_028565775.1 Sternarchorhynchus goeldii | reverse complement strand
GAGTCATCTATAACAGTATATGTACCTGTATATATAGAGAGTTATCTATAACAGTATATGTACCTGTATGTATAGAGAGTCATCTATAACAGTATATGTACCTGTATATATAGAGAGTTATCTATAACAGTATATGTACCTGTATGTATAGAGTCATCTGTGGCAGAGGGATGTCACTTCTGTTCCTCTGTCTGTTCTGTGCCTACAACATTGGGCCCAGATTTAGGCAGATCATTGAGGCAGAGAACTTTCTTTCCTTTATTTCTATCTTACACTGTGACCTCAATAACGAAGATTCACGCTGGTAGCAGCAATGAGGCAACGAGCCTTTACTGCAGACATCCTTCTCTTTCTCTTCTCTTCTCTCTCTCCATCTTTCTCTTTCCTTTACTCTCTCTTCTTCTCCCTCCCTCCCTCTCCCCGTCCCTCTGCTTCTCATACTATAACTGTTCCTCTGTGTCAGCACTTTCTTATAATCGTGTTCTGCTGACTGCTCCCGCTAAAGAAACCGTTCTGATTTCACCACTTCCACCACTAACACAACTCACCTCAATAAATCTCAGCACAAAAGCACGTTACAACTACGCTGTTTGTGGTCATCAAAACAACTGTGTTCCAAACAGAGTCACACAGAAAACTGTTCATGGTTTAGCCTCAGGCGAAACACAGAGTGCTTCTTGAATTGTAAGCTCTTAATGTGTAATGCTGAGATTTTCTCATAAGCTAGTATTGCATGTGGTACTATTGAGGTTTCCCATACATCATAAAGTCCAAAACGTCTATGTAGATTGTGGAATATAATATTCTCTCTATATATCTCTCTCTTTCTCTCAAGGAACCTTGGAAAATCTGGCTTGAGAGTATCATGTTTGGGTCTTGGTGAGTATTGTTTTCTCTTATCCTGTCAGTTGTCGTACATTAGTTTGCTTCTTATTTCTGGGGTTTTTTCTGTCTTTCTCTATGCCTCTCTCACTCTGGCTGTCTCTCTCTCTCTGTCTCTCTTTCTCTGTGTCTCTCTCATTACTTTACAGTGTGTATTCTCTTATAGTCTTGTGTGTGTATCCTGTGCTTGTGCTTGTTTCAGTGTGTTTGTGTAATAACCTGCACGGTTTCTAAATAAACAGATCCAGCAGGCAGGATATCAAAAACATTAACACTAACATAACATTAACACTAACATAACATTAACATTAACACTAACATAACATTAACATAACATTAACATAACATTAACATTAATATTAATATTAACTTTTTTTTTCATTACTTTTGATGTCTTTTCTTATTTTTCCAAACGTTTGGGACCTGTAAAACATATGAACATGCACTCACACACACACACACACACACACACACACACATATACACACACACCCACGCACAAACACACAGACACACACACACACACACACACCCACGCACACACACACACACACAGACACGCACACACACACACACACACACAGACACACACATACTCTCTTTTTCTCTTTCTTTTTCTCTCTTTCTCTCTCCCTCACACACACACTCTTTTTTTTCTCTCTTCCTCACACACACACACACATGCAGGCATGTGCACACACACACACACACACACACACACACATCTGCTCTCTGAGATTGTTAATGAGAAGAATGAACAACAGTGTACTCTAGAGTTAAATCAGAGCAGGTATGGTTTTCTGCACTAGTTCTCTGTACATTTTGTACAAATAGCAGATTCTGCACCTGTATTCCCAGGGAGCGTTACTACGGGGACCATGTGGTTGAGTATGGATGTTGTGTACCCACCCGAACTCCATCCTCTCTTGTTCTATGGTTACTCTGGGTCACCAGCAGGGTGGATGAGGATGGATGTTTTGTGAAGATCCTTGCAGAGGGAAGTGGAGGGGGTGCTGTGCTATATGCACTCTGGGTGGGCAAACGTGTTCACTCTCAATCTGTGTTCACACCTGCAATGAGCAATTTACTACACTGAAACCTTCTCCAGAATGTGAATGGATAGAACATGTCTCTCTGCAGACAGACAGACAGCCTCGTCCATCTCTGTGTAAATGTTGTTGATGGTTCCTCGCAAAAGAATCGCATACACCCTCGCTCCATTGGTGCTGTGTATGAATATATGTGTGTGTGTGTGTGTGTGTGTGTGCACATGCATGCCCTCCAGATCTAAACTGATGGAGAGCTCTTATCCTGTTCTCCTCTAATGACTATATACATCTTAGAGAGCATTGGACAGAGTAGCAGAAGCCCTGGAGTCATGTATACAGCCAAGACAAAATAACCATCACTTACATAACCCATATTCCAATAACCCATGACCCCATGTCCCCATAACACCGTACCCCTGTAACACCCATACCCCTGTAACACCCATACCCCTGTAACACCCATACCCCTGTAACACCCATACCCCGTACACCCATACCCCTGTAACACCCATACCCCTGTAACACCCATACCCCTGTAACACCCATACCCCTGTAACACCCATACCCCTGTACACCCATACTCCTCTACACCCATACCCCAATAATCCTGTACACCCATACACCCATACCCCTGTACACACGTACAAGCACACACCCATAGCCCCATAAACCCATCACCTTGTATTCCTGTACACCCATATCCTTTTTTACAGGGTATTATCATCCTTGACATAAGTCTTAAAACACACACACAGACAAATGCTCATGTAAAAGCCATAGTTATGTACAGATAGATGCACCCCCATATATACACCTGGCCAGGTAGCTGCTGCATACACAGAGAGTGTGAGAGCCAGCTGGCTGTGTTCCAGCTGAGTGTGACTGAATGACTGCCACACACATTACACCACCAGCACCAGCCTGTCAGAGATGGAGTGAAAGAGAGAGACAGACAAACAGACAGAGAGCTTCACCTGAGCTCCCCTCCAGTCTGTCCCAGACCACTGAGCTGGATCTGTGTCCTGGATCAGTGTGCTTGGATCAGTGTGCTTGGATCAGAGTGCTGGATCAGTGTGCTGGATCAGAGTGCTGGATCGGTTTCTTGGATCAGTGTACTGGATCGGTGTGGTAGATCAGAGTAGTGAACCAGTGTGCTGGATCAGAGAGCTGGATCAGTATCCTGGGTTACTGTCCTGAATCAGAGTGCTGGATCAGCGCACTGCATCACTGTGGTGGATGTAGACATTAGACATGTTGGGGCACAGTAGTACAGGGTGAACTTGGTAAGCAGAGCACTGCAGACAGGCCACTGGGACAACTGCAAGCCACTCAGCTGCTTCTCCAGGCAGCTCATGCTGCACTGATACTCAGATGGCATTTCCCAGAGTCTGCAGTACTGCATTTGGTTTAATATGGGATTGAGAAGCTTATCCTTCATACTAGCATGTTATGGAGCTTTATGGAGTTTTAGAGTCACCTTCCATGTCAAACATCCCCACATATACGAATATTTTTTCAGCTTAGTCATTTGTGTTGGTGTACATGACTAATCAGCGGCATGCACGGATATGTTAATATTCATACTGCATAATCATAACTAGTTATAAGTAGGGATGGTATCCACATGAGAATGGTAGGGTTAGTCCTTGAAATAAGTGCAGCACTTTTCCATCGCTGCCTGCCTTAATATTCTGGTCTAGCTGACCTTTATCTTAACATAATCATGTCTTAGTTTTCCCCAAACTGCTGTAAATATTCATGCTCTGTTTAACCACACACACACACTCACTTTGGGCTACTGGTCTGTGCATTTTAAACAGCAGGGAGCAGGGTGGAGAGTTTAAAGATTCCCAGCATAACACCCCCCCACACACGCGCACACACACACACACACACACACACACACACACACCACCACCACCACCACCACCATCCTGAAGGCAGCTGTTCTGGGTTTATCCATCACACATATTGTTTGTGCTGCAGAACCACAGACTACAGTTCTGTGATCAGCCTTCACTAGAGTTTCTGCCGTTTCCTGCAGACAATCAAACCTGATCGTTCTTCCATTGATCCTTAAAGCTACACCAACCAGACCTCAGTTTGACCACAGCCTTCTCAGCATGGCTAATCAGCCCATTCCAATAACACATGGTGGCTGACACCATGACTAATATTATAAATGTTAAAAACGTGACTTTCGTCTGAGTTTCAGTGTAACTACAAATAATTCACAAAAATTACTGAATAATGTGCCTGAGATAAAGATCAATATTATAATCAGTAATGATTCTGGAGTTTAAAAGGTTAATGATTCCTGCCCCTGCTCCAGCAGCAGTGCTGTGGTTAACACCTCCTTTCCCCTTAACCACTTTTTTGACCTCACTTGATGATTTAAAGGAATATTATGGTTTTTATACAATTGGTTACAGAATTAAAACTTCTGTTTACCCACATGCACTTGTTCACACCAGTTAATCTCACCCTGAAAATGCAGTAAAAGCACCCAAACCGTTCATAGAACGAATGTTCCTGACCAACACAAACACCCATAACACACTGACAAAAAAAAACACCATACAACAATATAGAAGGTTTTGATTTGGAGCAATTAGGGTTTCTTATTGTTTTCCTGTTTGTATCTTAGAATGTAGTGAAAATATTAGAAAACAGAATACAGTACGTTTACTGTAATAATTGTACTTTAGAATATGTTAAATAAATGAATAGGAAATTCTAAAATTTGTTCAAAATAATTTATTTTTTATTCCAAAAACATAACTAGTCGATCCAGTTTTGCTACAGTAAAAACTAATCTATATATCTCATAGTAAATATACATATATGGGAGAAGAGGAGAAGAATTCCTCTATAAGGCTCAGGAATGGAGAGCATACTGGGATGAAAATGATGGTCATTGTACTATGAGCTGCAAACCACTCCCCCAACCACTTCTCTTTGTCTGGGTGAGTCCATGTTGGATGTGTAAACATGTAGAGATCCTGGCTGGGATTCACCTGGGTAGGTCTTCAGATCCTGGCTGGGATTCACCTGGGTAGGTCTTCAGATCCTGGCTGGGATTCACCTGTGTAGGTCTTCATCTACAATTGCAAGCAACTATGAAACAAAGGCATATGGTTTTATTGTATAAATGAAGAAAAGCCTATTTGTTTTTGAACTTAATGTGCAAAATTGGCTGTAAATGTAGAGCTTGGTTGGATATGAGTATGTTACTGAATGCATTTTGAGTGGAAACAGTCCATGATTTAGTGCACTTAGACCAGTGTAATGGTAACTGTGTGAAGAGTTTTGAAAACATGAACAAGGAACTAAGAAATGTAGGTAACCGATAGTTCAAAAACTGTGGAAAAAAACAAGTTGCCTATGGCTGGCAGGATGGATGGATGGATGGATGGATGGATGGATGGATGGATGGATGATGTAACAAAAGGGTAAACAGACATGTCATTTGCCTCTTCTTTCTCCACTATAATAACATTTCATGGACGTCCAAAAGTCTAGAAGAGATGTACTGGGTATGGCAGCAAGAGAGTCACTGACTGGATTTCCATGGAGGGGTTATAGGGCCTAATTAAACTGACGCCGTGGAGTGTATTATCAGATCTCTGACTCGTTATGGCCGGATTGATATTGATGACATACAAATGGAAGAGAGCCAAGGAATTAACCCTGCCTAACCCCACATATTCTCTCTCTCATTCTCTCTGTTTCTCTGTCTTTCTCTCTCTCTCTCTCTCTGATTGTTCTTTTTTTTTTCTCTTTCTCTCACACTCTTATGTGATTTGATTCTGTTCATACCCTGCCTGGCCAATGGGGTGATGTAGGCGAGGTAGGATAGTTTGTGAAGTGATTTCAAATCTGCAGAAACTCCTCCATAGAGCCCTGAGTCTTCTCCCTGTGGAGTGACTCAGGTGAGTGACCCGTGTGTGAGTGTGTGTGTGCATGACTGTATATGTGTGCAAGAGTGAGAAATAGAAATAACCATGTGACCTGTACTTTGCTAGAAATATTTAACTTCTAAGCAGAACACAAATATATTAAGTGCACATTTAGAAGCCCATGCAGAAAACATCGTGCTTGAGAAAGGAAAAATAAATAACACATTCAAATACTTCACAATTTCCTACAAATTACCTTCTTTATTACACTTCATTATTGCAGTGAAGATGCATTTCTATGTATTTCTATAAGTAAGCATATACAGAGGCTCTGTATTTTGAAGGAATCTTTTAGGAATAATCTAATCACTAGCCAGGAGTAATCATTTGTCGAGAAGTTTATGGTATAACCAGGGTTATGAAGGTTAGTACGATTATGATGTAACCAAGGTAACAAGACAGTAGAACCAGTAGAAATGATCTGTTTTTAGTTTGAGAACTCAATTTCCTGAGCTGTAACTCCTGAATCTCAAGATGTATCTACATTTGCAGAAGTAATGAAAGCAATTCTATTAAAGTGTTGCAACAGATCAAGAAATACCTAAAGAACTGTTCCTGGCATAAACTCTGCTGATTTGGTGGATGACATGGGAGATAATATGTGTAATATGAGACTTAGTTTAGGATATTTCTGTAATGTCTTTTAAGCAAGACAGATTTTATGATGTTAAAGCAGGATCACTACATGTTTTATATTGTTGTGTTTATTGTTTTGTTTTAAAAAAATCATGATGATACTACAGGAAAACTACTTATTAATTGGACTAATTTTAATTATATTAAGATATTTCAAAATTTTATTTAATTTATATTTTCACATTTTTGGTTTGTTTTTTGTAAACAGATCTGTTACCACACTTTAACAGAACTGTAAACTAAAGGATTCTCTAATAATAGGACTGATGCTCTTGTTATATGAAAAATAAATGCAGAAACAAGTCCAGGGTTCTGTAAATCTACACAGGTATGAAGCCACTCCCACATAACCTGATCATGACAAGCCAATTTATAGAACGTATCTATTAGAGTAAGACCACACCCCTGTCAGATGACATCCGTGGAGTCTTGAGTTTTATATACATTATCGCTTGATTGGTTGATGTCTACAGTCTTTTAGACACCCACAGAGTAACATGTGAAGGGGGTATAACAGAGGAGGGAGAATATTCATCTTAATTAGGCTGATTCTGCCCAGTAACACCAGGGAAAGGTTGTGCTAGCGTTCTAGGTCCATTTGCACAGCATCCATTAAAGGTTCCATTTCCAAGGCTAGTTAAGGTTTGTTGAAATAGATAAACCTTCCTCCAGACCATTTAAAGGGGACGTTCATGAGCCCATATCAAAACCATTCAGTCCTTTTAAATGTCTTCAGATTTTATTTAAAGTAATTTTATAACCTGAAAATGAGCTAAATTATTTAAATATTATCTGCAAAATTGCCACTGATGCTTGAGGAGGGATGTAACAAACAATAACAAATAGCTTCTAGAATTTGTTATTCAGCAGTAGTGTAACATTTGATAAGTGTAGGATCAATAGTCATTTAAATACACTACAAATACATTTGAAGACTGCAAGGACTTCACCATTTTGGTGCCAGGACAGAGAATAGCCTAGCAGCTTGTCTTCCATGAGACTTGAAGCATGTTGTTTCAAGCCAAGCTGTACTTGAGGTTAAAACTACCCGAGGTACAGATTGGGCTTTGACCACTCTCATCATATAGGAAGGAGCTGATCCATTTTGGGCTTTGTAGGCAAGCATCAAGGTTTGAAATCAGATGCGGGTGACTACCGGAAGCCACTGAAGGGAACGCAGCAATGGAGTGATGTGTGAACTTTAGAAGATTATAGATAACTTGTGCTGCTGCGTTCAGGATCAGTTGTGAAGGCCTCGCTGGTCTGATGTAGAAGTTAAGCTTTGAGGTGACAAGAAATGGCACAAGCACCCGAGCGGCTTCCTGTGAAAGAAAGAAGCAAAATCGGCATGCTGAAATTCATCCTGAAACCTGATTGTCAGAAGGAGGAAAGGAAAGAATTAGTTGGGTGTCATCAGCGTAGCAGTGATGGGGGAAGCCATGAGAAGATATTATATCACCAAGTATACAAAGAAAAGAGAAGAGGCCCTAGCACAGAGCCCTGAGGGACACTGGTGGAGAGACTGGATGTGGGGGACTGAGCACTTCTGCAAAGAGTGTGAATGGAGAATTGAGGCTCTGTGCTAGGCCCTCTTTTCTTTGTGTACTTGCTCCCTTGGTAATATAATATCTTCTCATGGCTTCTCCTATCACTGCTACTGATTGACTGATTGCCACAGCCTTCTCCTACAAGTACATGACGATATTACCGGGAGTGAGGGAGGTGGGGGAGGAGAGGGAGGTGGGAGGGTCAAGGAGAAGAAAACATGTTGAAGATCTTGTGTGGATCTGATGCTGATGGTTCTAATTTTTCTCTGTAGTATGATGACATTGCTGATGTTACTTCTAGTGAGAACTTACAAAATGTTGCAAAATCCTCAACTAAGAAGCGCTTCAAATGTTCATGTTGCCTAATAAGCTGAGCACTGGGCTCAGAGGTCAGGCTTGTCTAGCAGCCCTAGCCAAGAAAAGTGCTCAGAGATCAGATGACTGGTCAAACTGCCAGCTAAGGGTGAGTGCTAAACAGTCTAAACTTTAACAGTGCCTCATAGACCAAACCTCTGTAGACTCTGATATGTCAAAGGTTCTGTCTATGTTTAAGGACACAGTAATTGCCTTTGTGCTTCTGGTTGGTAAACTCAGTGACCTTCAACAGCCTTCTTATATTTAAGATGGAGTAGCATATTTGGATGAAACCAGTTTGGTCAGGGTTTATCAGTTTGGTTCAGGTTACTCTCAAGTCTTGTAACAAGAAGTTTTGAAAGGAGTTTAACATCAACTCCAATAAGGCTAATAGGTCTGTAAGAGCTACCTACATCAGAAATCGTATCCTTTTATAAGATAAGAAATATATTAGCAGGAAATGCAGAAGGTGGGAAGTGACCTTGTTCAAGTGAGTCAGCGAATGTCTCTTTGAGGCGGCCTGCAGTACATTTCCTGTGTTTCTGGGCATCGTGTCTGTGAGGGCTTGGAGCTTGACCTTCCTTAAGTGTACCTGAAGTTTCAAGAACTTTCCTTTCAATGACAGGTCTATAGAGGTATGAGACTTACTCTGAAGTGCAGGACTCAATCTGTATCTTCTCAAGAGAGCGTATGCTATGCTAGAGTACAGCAATTTTGGTAAAAAATACCCAATAATTTAATTAAAATGTTTAATTTTATAGTGCTGTGCCCTTTTTTCATCTTTTAACCAAGATATTTTGCAAGATGAAAATACCACCCTCAACCTTTTTTAGTTTAGCATGTTCTAATTGGTTTAGTGTGACGTTACAGAGAGGCGAACGCAGGAAACAGGCTTCCTTTTATATTCGGTTATTATCCACATCGACAAAGACAGACTTGAGTGACCTGCACACGCTTAAATGCACTCACGCAAGACACACCACAGGGGAAACATGACGGTGACGAGACGAACATTCAACACCACGTCCACGCCACGCACACCTAACAGACACGACACACACACCTTCACGACACACACACCTTCACGACACACACACCTTCACGACACACACACCTTCACGACACACACACACACACCCGCACGGACACCGGACGAGGAAGGAGGTGAGGGCAGCTACCAGGACATTTAGATGCCAAAGGAAGAACAAGGTCTCTCAAATCTTACCACCTCACAAAAACAAAATCATAATCTCTATGACATTAACCTCAGCGTTATAACCATAAACCATAAAACATGAGTTAATAATCTCTGCCAGTGCATAAATCACTATGACCTAGCATTATTGTTAGCTAACATACCCCCATTTGCCCCAGGAAGTTCATACAGCTAGTTAAGACAAAGATTGCGTCATGTGGAAGTAAATGTCTGCTCTATATTTCTGATATGAAAATACTTCTAAGACTGAATGACTTGGCCAACTTGTATCCATTATAAGTGAAGCACAAAGTTGCTTCTGACGCACACACACTGAATCATTTGTCTAACTTCCTTCTGGGTAAGCCAGGTACAGACTCTTTTAAATCCACACCAATCTTCTTTCACTTTGACAGAGTTCCTGAGTGACAGGGATGGTGCAGTCGTCATATGACATACTAGCCTTTTCGTTCCCTGTTTGCAGAATTTTGCTCTTGTCGCCATGGTTGCTGAGTTTGATCATGGTTGCTGATGGTTTGACTCCGGTTGCAGTCATTCGTGGGCGGACCGGGTTCTGTGGGCGCAGTCGATTTTAAAGACACCTTTTTCTAAAAATACAGCACTAAATTTCAGAATACATGTCAAAACAAGCTCCCTGCAACCCCCAAGGCCAAGAATTGAACTCTGTACAGGGTGCATAGTGCCAGACAGAGCTCATTGATCAACACTATTTATCTGACATACCAATTCCAGTTTACCAAACTGTGAAACGGATTTCTCATATGTACAATACAACAGGACAACAAAATAGCTAAAGAAAATAATTTAAGAATTTTAATAAAATAATTTTGCCTTTAGAACAATTCCATTTTCTCTTCTTTGTTAAAGATTCTAAGCAGAGAAAAACCTGACAAGTGAAGAGAATAATGGTAATGTCAGTTTTTGTGTGACAAAATGTCATGATATCACTACTACACACTTATATTACAACTACACTTTCATATCACCACTGCACTGTGGCATCACTACTACACTGTCAGAATATCACCACTGCGCTGTGACATCACAACTACAGTGTGATATCACTACCAGTACCACACTACTCCACTAGTACTACACTACTATACTGTAATATCACTACTAATACTACACTACTACACTACTATACTGTAATATCACTACTAATACTACACTACTACACTGTGTACATGCCTCACAAGAGAGGCAGACAGACAGACAAAAACAGTATGTTTCTCATATTAAACAGCTTGCTTCTTTCAGTCAGAATGCTGGTAAACAGAACATTCTACTTCTCTGACCTGTTTTCTTTTGCTGTGTGTGTAATTTTTATGTGTGTTTGTGGACAAGGGTGGCCGTTCTGTGGAAACATTGTTTATTAATAGAACATTCTAGAGCTGCAGTGCATGCCATGTATTGTGTAGACACTGGCTGGATCTCACCTCTGCTCAGAGCTGTTCTCTTGTCTCGCTCCTTTTCAGAGCTGTCCTGTTTGTCTCTCTCCTGCTCAGAGTTGTCCTGTATGTCTCGCTCCTGTTCAGAGCTGTCCTGTTTAACTCTCTCCTGCTCAGAGTTGTCCTGTTTGTCTCGCTCCTGTTCAGAGCTGTCCTGTTTGACTGTCTCCTGCTCAGAGTTGTCCTGTATGTCTCGCTCCTGTTCAGAGCTGTCCTGTTTGACTCTCTCCTGCTCAGAGCTGTCCTGTTTGTCTCTCTCCTGCTCAGAGCTGTCCTGTTTGTCTCTCTCCTGCTCAGAGTTATCCTGTTTGACTCTCTTAGCATGTACCTGACCACTAGCCATGGTTAATTTATTTTCATTGTGTGTGTGTTTGTATGCCTGTGCAGGTGTGAATACATGTGCATATGTGAGTGTACGTGTCTAAAGTACCATCAGTCTGTAGCCCTCAGCACAGCACACGCATGTCACCACCAGCCCCCTGCTCTTCCTTATCTCTCCTCTTCCTCCTCTTCCTCCTTGTTTAAACGGCCTCACAATGGCGAGCCGCTTCCTCTGTGTAATTGCCACAGAGCGAACTGGGACCATTACAGTGGGAGCAGTGTGTTTGTAGAAGTCTTCTGTCCTCAACCCTGCCCCTGGAGAGTGACAGCAGAAGAGTTTGCTCCCTGCTCAGCTAATTATCAAACCTGTCGTCGCTTCAAGTAGCTTCAGGTTTTGGAGCAGCAGGGAAAAAAGTCCAAAGTCTCACGATGAATGTACCAACCTGCTGAAGTCATGATGGTAATAGCAACACCCGCTGAGCTGCTGTCCAAATCATTTTGATGCTTCCTAGGATTAAAAAAAGAGTACTAACTGGATCTAGCACCTTGGATCCAAATTCTTAGGAGGAAAATGTGTTCACATTTACATCAGAGACTCCTCACTTAACAGGCAGCGCCAAATTCATAATCAGAGCCATTGAAGAGGCCAGTAAAATTTGCTGAATGCAGCGGTTCTCAGCGTGTGTAGAGCTCCACGTGTACATAGTGAATGGGAACTCTTAAATAGCACAGGACAAACACAGAATTTTATCAAAAGTGAGTAATTTCCTTCAGTTTACAGACACTGAGAATACACACAGACTTTGTGCCTTAACAGAGTTCTTTGACCAAATTTCGGAAACTTTTGACCAGACTTCTGAAACCTTCAGTTAATTCAGGACAGGAAACATGTACCATGGCCTATTGCTGTGTACTAAAACAAAATATCACAACAAAACAAAACTTATTAAATCATACTAGAAAAATGTCAAAGTCTAGAAAGACCTTGAGCCACATTTACATTTTGCATAAGAATGCAGTCTGTATCTGGATTTCACATCATTAGGATAAACATGTGCTAACACACAGTGTAAACATAATCAAATCAAATCAGTGTAATCATAATGAAAACATAAATCAAATCAGTGTAATCATAATGATTATCATAATATGTTAATGATTATCATAATATGTTCTATGTCACTTGACATAGAACATATCCTTCAATTTTTTAGCTACTGTTGTCTTCTTTCCTCAGTTGTATTGTAACTTGGTTGTATATTCTGGTGTCATGTAACTTAATTGTATATTCAGGCTGCAAGTTAGCTGTATATTGGTTATAGGAAAGGCTTGGGTACCATAAGACTATCTTCTGGTAGTATTCCAGCTTGGAGTGTATGAATTCGGGTCTATCTGAGCTACACTAGATATTCCAAGTATCCTTAAGCACTTTGTAAGTCGTTCTGGATAAGAGCGTCTGCCAAATGCCAGAAATGTAAATGTAAATATAATGAAAACATAATCAATGCCAGCCAACCTCCCATCACAAGTAACTCACAACCCCCACACCTTTTACTGCACCTGCATCTGCCCCACCCTCTCCAACCTCTCTATCTACACCTGCTGACATACATCTGCCCCACCCTCTCCAACCTCTCTATCTACACCTGCTGACATACATTTGCTCCACCCTCTCCATCTACACCTGATGGCATGCATCTGCACCACCCTCTAAACTCTCTCCATCTACACCTTATCTGCGTTCCCAGCTTCCTGAACATCTATGTTTATAATCAGTCAGGATCTTTCCTTCAGACATTGTGTACCACTACATGTTTTACATGTTTTAAGTCTACTGGTGGATCTAGTCTAGTTCCTGATCTAGCTCCTGATCTAGTTCCTGGTCTAGTTTCTGGTCTTATTCCTGGTATAATTCCTGGTGTAGTTTCTGGACTGGTTCCCAGACATTTCCTGTTTTATTGTTGGGTCTGTGTATTGTTATTGTTTCTGAATTGTGTTTAGTTACATTTGTACCTTTTTAGTAAACTCCTGTCTGTACTTACCTCTGGGTTCCGGAACCTTCATTGCGTGTTTGTGACAGAAGCCTCCTATGGAGTCAGTCTGGCTCAGGCAGTGATTGGTCTCAGGCAGTTGTAAAGGCAGTCTAGACGGTGTATTCACCTTGATAAGAAAGAGAAATCGCAAGAGAAGCACTTGGGATAGCAGCATCATCAGAAAAACCCAGCAAACTCCACCTCACATGATTCTGTGTAGTAACACTTGACTGCACCTACAGGGCAGCAAACACATTTCTGTTGCCTGCAGACAGTGATCACTGTGACCTTGTCAAATATTACTCATTCCTTTGCAGAAAGTAAATACTGGCTGGGGAAAAAAAGAAAATGAATTCTGGTTAACTTGCACCTACCTTGTTTTTAGTTTAGTTTACTTTAGTTGGTTGACTCTTGGTCATCTTCATACACCTACAGGTCTTACCAATCACAATTGTAAAGTGTAATCTAGGTGTAAATGGAAAGGGGGATAGCGCTGTTTGTTAACCAGATCCTGCTGGTCCAACATCTGATGGACTTGCAGTGTGTACATAGAAACATGTGGTGAATATAAGATTCCTAAAAATGGCTGGGAGATGTGCGTGGAACTTGTTTTAATGTTTCCTCCCTGTTCTCTAGGTACCTGGGTAACATTCGGAGGTCAGATTTCTGATGAGGTAAGAGGCAGCATCTTTGAATTCACCCCCATAAACATGAGCAAACACTGTCAGGTATCACTGGTAGATAAAATTGTGTGTGGTACGTGTAT
>JAOXYF010000172.1:0-14221 GCA_028565775.1 Sternarchorhynchus goeldii | reverse complement strand
GTAGTGTAACAATATGAACACTTGGTAATTGCTAACATGAATTGGGGCACCTGCTTGATTAGCAGGAAAAATTAACTGTTTAAAGGATATTTTATTCATTATAATGTTAATTCGGTCTAAACTAATGAAAGTTACAAATTTGATGAGGATACAGACAAAGAGAAAAAAACTCAGCATAAAACAGTGGAATAATATGTTAATAATGACAGGAGTATGGGATTCACTAAAACGATATACCAAAACAAACTTAACCAAACAAAATAACCACATGAGAGCCAAAGACATTATAATAACTTTACTGATGCCGAAGTTGGCTGCACCTGCATTTAGGCATTTCCAGAACATGATATGGCAGGAGTCTTGGTACTGGTAGTTCTGTAGGCCTTTCTTTGCTGAAGATTCTACAACAGATAAATCATAAATATTTAATCTCTTTGTTTTAGTGATATGGGGAAAAATTCCTTATTTGAATACACATCACCAACGCACCGTTAATACAAAAAAAAAAAAAAAAAAAAAAACATTCATACTTTCCTTAAACAATTTCATACCTCGTGGTCTTTGAATGAAGATTACAAACAGTCAAGTATTGTTACATATTGAATAAATGGTCACTTTCATTTCTTTCCCACATGGAAGCTAGTTGGTTAATGTAAGATTTCTAATAACCCAATTAGAAGTAGTTAACAATTTTGTTAATGATAAATATGAGGTAGGCAATATATGAAATAATTATTATGAGTAATAGCCAATCATACTAAACATGTCATGTAGAGAATGAGGAAAGAAAAGGATGTTTTGGCGATTATTGTTCATAGCAGTAATATAATAATATCAACTAGGTGATAGTCTGTGGGTAGAAACTGTTTATTAGGTTTGTTCTAACCTGGATGCTGCGGAGTCCCCTGCCTGATGGCAGAAAGGTGAGCAGGTCATCTGCTGAAAGACTCTGCTGTCTAACAGGATTTTTTGTATTTTCCTCAGACTACGGGACTGATGGACGTCTTGTAGGTCTGGAAGTTTGTTGCTTATTATGCATTCTGCTATCATCACCACTCTCTTAAGAGCCTTGTGTTGCAGCTGTCATGAGAACCAGACACGCATGTAGTTCTCTGATGTTGAGACTGGTGTCATGGCACCATTCTGACAAAGTGCTGACATCATCTAAGTAGGTGGTCTCGTCTCCAGTTTTGATGAGACCTAGGATGGTAGTGTCATCAGCAAATTTGAAGAAGGTATTTGATAGGTACTTGGACACCTAGTCGCATGTGTAAAGGGACTACAGGAGGGGGCTGAGTACACATTCCCGGGGAACCCCTGTGCTCAGAGTCAGTATGGAAGAGAGCCAGTTCTCTACTCTCATCAACTAGGGTCTGCTCATTAGGAAGTCCAGTTTTCAAATTTGTCAGACTTTCACCTCCCTTAGCATTGCGGTCTCCCTGGCAACTCCAGTCCTGTTCATGTTTTGGTTTTCTCAGTCTTTAGTTTCACCTGTTCCTCCTTTGTCTGTAATTACATTTGCTATTTATACTTCTGATTGCTGGTTATTGTTTGACGTGTTTGTGAATGCTTGTTGTGTTGATAGATGTATACGTTTGTTTATTTGTTTATGCCTGTTATTCGTGAGTACCCTTGTCGTGTTTAGTAATACCCTTTGTTAGCCTGCTCGTTCTTTTGTTCTGCCATTCTGTTTTCCCCTTATCATGCTCTGTACTGGTTATATGACTCTGGACTTCCTATACGATGACGATACTGGATTTGCCCTTAATAAATCTCACTCATCTCAGCATCTGTATCCGCCTCTGTATCACTTCTCTTTTAAAGAAAGTCTGGAAAGCATCTAAGAAGATCTATCATTACATCATTCATTCAGGTATAAGCATTAGTGCAAATTACTGACAAAAGCATTCTGAAATCAGTTTGTTCTTGTCCAGAAAACATTTCTGATTTTCCTTCAACTGCATGAATCTACAGCACCTTTATCAAGTATTTTAAAAGTATAAGGCATTTAACAAGTAAAGCTAATTTGCGATAAGTAAAGCTTTTTTTTTTTTTAAACTTACTTTTTTTTTTTTTATAACATACTGACTTATATTAAACTTATATTAAACTATACTGACATATTAAACTTAAAAAAAGAGTACTTAAAAACTTTATGGAACACTTTATTCAACACAGTCAACACAAAAATATTTAATTTTAAGTGTGGACAAAAATAGGATGAGTATTTTTAATTTGACATAAATAATAATGAATTAATGAAAGATAAAATACATTTCAAACAAATTTATTGAACATACAGATGATACATATATTACCATTTACTGTTTAACTGTTACTGTTTACTGTTTAAAGTTGACAACAGGGAGCAAAACAGCCAGGTTAATATTAGCATCCCTGTTCATTGTCTGCGCATAAGACAAAAAAAAAAGACTTTTGCCCATCACACGCTACTGTCAGCTCCCTTGTTTGTGTGTATGCAGGAGAGTGCTTGAGGTCAGCATGTATCCTGATTGGCTACCATGTGGTTCTGGAGGACTTTTGATATTCCCCAGTCAACAGTGTGCAATGCTGCTAAATGGAATTTGGCCATTTTCAAGTTTCCATCTTCCTCCGAACTGAAGGACATCAGTGCAAGGTTCTGCCATGGCTGGCAATCACATTCAGATCAAGCCACCTTAGGATTTCTCTAGCAAAACATTTTTTACTCCATTCAGATGTTAGACTACTTGTGACACAGAGGCCATTTTCTGAATGTTTTCACAAGCCAACCTGATCAATGCATGTTGCTTGGATCCTGAAGCTGATCACAGTTGATGTGCAGTAGCCCCACCCACCATACTGCTGTTGCATCATTATGACAATAATCCACAATGGAATGAAAAACAGTAATGCACAGCTAAATGCAGGTCAATGAAAATACATTTAAAGTTTTTGTTTGTTACATGATGGTAGAAAATTTTAACTCATTACTATAAAACATTCTGCAACTATTTACATTCACACAGGAAATATGTTTGTCCAAAATGAGTATACATTTTACCAGTATTTGTTGCTAATATATTCAATATGTTGAAACAAAGAAAAACAAGTTATTAAAAACCAACTTTAACATTTAAACAGAAAAAAAATAAATAAATCAAACTGACTGAAGTCCTCTTAGTGTACACTGTAAGATTGTCCCATTTCATTTTAATTCTAATGGGGTCCATTTTGCCTGGTCATATACGCTGACAAAACATGAATGAAAAGAAGAAACATTTACAAATGAATGGGGTTCATCAACGCTTACTGTATAATACTGCTTTTGTTCCGAACAAGTTGAGGGGAAAACTGAAGTTAAACATTAAATAAAACTGTTATTGATCAAAAGTATATTTTGTTTCAATATTGTAACAATACAAATTAGATATGGTATATCTATTTAGAACAAATGGGTCTAAAGACACATAACAGAATGCGCTAATTTGCTTTGCGTTGTTCGCCTTGTTAAAAACTTGGAAGTGTCTGACTGTTTTCGTCGCTTCCAGTAAACGGTACTAAACGTAATTGTACTGTTGTGATACTCCATTAATACGTTTGTACTGTAATATGCTGTTGATTATTATATTGACAGTTTCCTCTGATTGTAAATTTAGCCGACTATACAGCTGTCATAGCCGTCAGAGTTGCCTGTACTTTTCCACGAGACGAATGAACGCAGAGAAAAATGGCATGTGATTACGTAGACAGAACATTCTAAATAATAAGGCTTCTTATTGGTCAGTGTTTCATTGGGACACATGATTGGTTTACAACTCTTCCCATGTTTCGGACAGATAAATTTGAGACTTTAATTCCGCGGTCTACGACAATCAAACGTATATGCACTACACCATAAAACGTTGGATATGAGCGTTTAAAAACATAATTGCACGGTAGGTTTACAGGCGTTTGGTGAAATGTGGCATTGGTGTACAGCTTAAAACAAAGAACTTCATATCCCTACCCGTTTCCTTCCTGAAGTCAAGTAAACAAATATTTTCTTGAGTTAACTTAATTTCTCGAGAAGTCAGCATCAGAACAATTTTCGAGACAACCTATGTTTTCGTGTTATCAAAAGATATCTAACGCTTATATTTAAACTCCTAAGTTAAATAAAAAAAAAAACTGCATTCTTAGAATTTGGTGGAGCTCAGAAGACCAATTATAAGATAAACAAACGGAATTAAAATAACAAAAGGAAAAGCAAGTCAATAAATTAATTATAACAATTAAAAAAAAAACCTTCCCTGATGAGCAGCGTTCATAAATATGCAGCAGCGTTCTGAATACATCTACAAGTGGTGAGAGCATTGCACTGATCCAGGCTCATAGGTCAAGAACGAAGGCATGGATACGTTTGGTTAGGTTTTGTTTGAAGATGAAATATTTAAAGCTGGTTATATTTTTAAACAACAGAAGACTGAATTTGCTTTGACATGGATACTGAAGTTAACATCTGTTTACTAGAACTTCAAAAGTTCTATCTATTTTACATATAGAGGAGCCAAGGTAAGGAATAATAATAATATATTGTCTGTTTTGTCTTTATTTTGCCATTTATGAACAGACATAAACATTTATAATATCAGATTTGAACATCACTGTTTTATCAATAACTAATAGTTTGTAATGAATAAGCTGTAATAAGTGTGATCGTTGTAGTATTTACTTTGAAAGTATCCATGTTAGTTTATTATAAACAGTGCTGTAGTATTCTAAATTGCTTTGCAGATGGTTTAGGCTTAGGATTTGTACATATCTGCAGTATAACATTTTCGTTTATTCATGTTTTTATAGAAGGCCCACTTTTCTCTGTGGGCCTTCTATAAAAACCATGTTTCTCTGAATATTATTAGTCCATATATTGAAAGGAAATAAAATGCTATCCTCTCTTTCAGTGATGCATGCAGAGAGATTTATATAATTTATATAAGAATTTATGTGAGATATGATGCTCAGCTCACTGTTCAAGTGTCAGTTGTTGACAATAACTGGACCTCAAAGCCAAATCCAGTCCTTGAATTTTTGTAATTTAGAGTGGAAAATCTTTAGGACCTGGATCTGGAGGACTGATTTAAATACCTCTGCTTTAAACCCTGTAAAAGGGTCATGTCTAAGGTGTGACTATCATAGTGTGTCAGTGCAATCTTCAATAAAATATTACTCTCAAACACTCATATGCATACATATTGTTATAAAAAATTACTCATTATTAAATAGTATTTAAAAAAAACCCTAATATAACTATTGGTTATTAAAATAATGTATTACCATTTATTAAAATCTGGTAAATAATTAATAAACAAAATCCATCACACGTATATTTTGCTGTGTAACCAACTAGCAGTTGCTCTGGTCTAATCAGTAAATGGTCTTATGGGAATGGCTGATGGAAACACTACACTGTTTCAACTAGTGCTCTTTCATCATCACCCTTTTATCCAAGATCTACATCTGTACTCCATACTTAGCAGAACCTTCTGTTAACTTTTTTGTTCTTTTCATTTTATACATTTCAAATTAATTCTTATGTTTGTTTTCCTTCTTTCTGTCCAGTGATTTAGGATGGGCAACATTCCTGAACAGCTGCTGGACATTCTAAACGAACTGCAGACAAAGAATCTGAAGACGTTCCAGTGGTATCTGACCATTGGTGTGGAAGGTTTTAAATCCATCCCAAAGGCTCAGCTGGAGAATGCTGACACATGTGACACCGTGGACAGGATGGTGGAGCAATATGGCTCAAATAGAGCAGTGGAGATCACACTGGCCATCTTGAAGAAGATGAACCACAACCAACTGGCTGAGGAACTGAGAACCAAACACAGTGAGTGTAACTGTAACTGTTTAAATTCAGAAAAATGCTTTTGAAACTATATTTACTAATTTACTATCTAAATGTAAAATTAAAAGATTATTATTATTATTATTATTATTATTCAAAAGTTGGGGCATTATTATTTTGTAAATATATTGTATGTATGCATGTATGTGGCATTAAAAGGGCACTAAAAATAATTAAATCAGACTTGCTGATACCTGCAGAAACCCTGATCCAAAGGGACATCCTGGTTGTACATTGTATCTTCTTCCTTTCTATCTATTAGCATTTTTATATCTATTTTCTCTATTCCACTCTCTTTGTGTCATGAATACAGATCAGGCAGATCCAATTCAGACCAACACTGCTCAGAGTGCACCAGGCCAAACCATCATAGCTCAGACTGGAGGAAGTGTCATTGCACCTATGCTGCAAGGAAGTGTGTTTTATGGTGCAGTTAACATCACCTGTGGAAAGAGCTCAGAAGTGGAAGGTATCAACAGCATCATAATTAATCCTTGCATTCACACTTAATCATCACAATATAACAACAAGTCTGTTAAACTTTAGGGATATCACTCTATACAGTTAGGAAGTGACAGTGACTTTGGTGCACTTGGAGAGACAACAACAAAACATCCCAGAAAAGAGAATGGTGGCCACAAACAATTCCTTCTTCTTTATCCTTCCTGATTTATTCTTCACTACAAAGTTTTACTCTGCTGTAGTTTTGTGTTTTTCTAGTGTACTCTAGTGCTTGGGTCATTACACAGGGTGGGGTGGCTGGGCATGGCCATTACATTAGGTGAACTTTACTGGGTCATAGAAGGCCATAAACCCTGCAGCAGGATAAGTGTCTGCTCCAATGAGGAGGAACAGGAGGAGCACTGCCAGAGCCCTACACAATGACCTCCAGTGGGCTACTGGTGTGCATGTTTCTGACCAAATTGTCTCCATTAGGGTGGCATGAAACCCCTTCACACACTAGTGGACCCTGTGCTCACAGCCCAGCTATGTGCAGCTCTACTGGCATTTGCCAGAGAACAACAGAATTACCAAAGCTTGCCACTACTACCCCGTCATCTTCACAGATAAGGGCACATGTGACAGAAGTGAAAGAGTCTGGAGATGCCATGGTGTCTGCAACATCATCCGGCATGACGGTGGGTCAGTGATGGTCTGGGGAGGTGTATCTTTGGAAGGTCGCACAGACCTCTAAGCAATAGTCATCAGTACCCTTGACTGTTGTTATTTACCAGGATGAAATAATCAGAGCCACTGTCAAATCTTACAGTGATACAGTGGGCCCTGTTTCCTCCTGGTGCAGGACAATTGCAGAGTGTGGTGGTAGTTCCCTATGTATTACAACTCCCACTTTTATTGATCACTCCCTGCAACATTCTTTCAGAAAGAAAGAAAAAAAAACTTACTAGAGAATTCTGTTTATTCTAGAAATAATAACATTTGAACCCAGAAAGAAAAATAAAGAAAACCACATGCAATTTGAAAAAAAACCCTGACACGAAGCAAAAGCAAAATACTTAGCAACAGATCTTACTTAACAATAATTGTTCACAAGTGCTTTGTACACTTGCTAGGGCACAGTATGTTGGTGCACACTGACAAAATCCTAAGAATAAAATTGAAGCGAGACACTTGTTGCATTTGATCCGATGAAAATCTGACACAATTCAGATGAAACTCATTCAGTCTAATGTTGTGTCCTAAGTATTCTCACATGAGCAACCGATCTCAACAAATGAATATCTGTTTAATCTGTCACTCAATCTCTTTAACTGTTACTCTAGTTGGTGAGTTCTTACAAATCATATTGCTGGATAAAAAGTTTAGTTTTAAGGTAGCAGGGTTTAATTGAATATTACAAGCCAATTAGTTACACATTGTAATTGGTTAGATATTGCAATGAGGCAATACATGTTAAGAATAACAGTTACAGCATAAAGAACATTCCCTGCCCTAAATATTAACTAATAGATACATAAAGGCCCAGGGAGATATTTCTTCAAACCTGACTCCTCAGTGCAGCTCCAAAACCCTGTTCTCCAGCTCCACTCTCCCCAAACCTCTCCACAACTCTCTACCCAGTCTCTCTGCAGCTCTCCTCTGGGCCATACTTCCTTCTGTCTTATCTTGATCAAGAACCAGGTTTACTACCACTGACCAATCAAAAGTAACCACCTGCGGGCATCATCCCACAATAGAAACAGCCACAGGAACTATTGACTCCTCTCTGGCTGACTCCTCTCATGGTGCAGTGTCTGACCATTCAGTATGGAACACCGTTAACCTCACACTTGTCAGCACTCTTGTTCTTAAGTTACTTTATCTGAATACATGATGTACTGCCATCATAGTTGTTCTTCTGAAACTAACTTTACTGAACTGTATCAAGTAATGAGGAAATAATCTCCCATAGTGACCTCTAAGGTTCCACCCCTGAAGTTGTGGCCATCCTTCTTTCTGTCTTTGGTCTTGAAGAATGCATGACAGTCCCCCACTATCATTCCATCTTTGGGTTCTGAAATACACATATAAAAGACCCTCTCCTCCTTGCTGACTCTGAGTCATGATGGCCATTTCTGGTTCTTTCCTCTGAGTGCCTATTACTTTACCTAGTTGCCTCTACACTCAATAGGAGTTAGAACTGGTACAGCAATATAACAGGATCAGATTGACCACTGTGATCTTCTGCCCAGAATAAAGAAGCCAAACACTACACACATTGCCTTATTCAACTTTGCTCTGTCTGTTTGCTCAGTTTATAATGATGGCTGGTTTTAATAAAGCTGTTTGTGTTTATACAATGCTGATTGTTATTTTAATTAATCTGCTTTTGTCTTTAGTTGTTGATGGCATTGGATTTATTATTTAATGTTACTCATTTAATAATTAAATAATGTTAATGTTATTTAATATTAATGTGGTTCTAATTGAGCTGTGTTGTTGTGCTGTTGTCTCCCTCTCTCCCGCATATAGGCCAGGCAGCTCCCAGCACAGCTCAGCCTGAACTCTGTGCTAATATTCCTGCTTTAACTCAAGGTAAACATGCTGCCAGGCTGATGTGGTTGTACTATGTAGTCTGTCAAATCTCCAATTTCTTACTTCTCTAATTTATACAGCATTTTGTAATCTTTCCTTTGTAATGACAGAAATGCAGTGCAGTTAGTTATGTTACTAACCATAAAATGCCGGTTATTTTCATGTACAACAAGAAACAAGAAAACCACAATGAACAAATGAACAAATTCAAACCATTAACATTTATTTAAATGTTTTAATGAAGATAAAAATATGTGCTGTAATATTAATATGTGCTATAAAAATAAATAAATGTACTATAAGAATGTTTTATTGGCAATGGTTAATTTCTCTCTCTCTCTTTCTCTATTTTACAGATGCATATAAAAAAGCAGAAAGTGAACAGCTCAAATCTATTTTCAGAAGCCAATATTCCACACTGTATGAGGGAACAGCTGCAAAGGGACGTCACATGGACTTTAATGAGATTTACACAGAGCTCTATGTTGTGAAGGACTGGAGAGGAGGAATCAGTACAGATCATGAAATCATACAGATAGAAGCTGGAACCATGAGATGTGATACACCAGATATTCAAATCAGTTTCAGTGATGTTTTTGGTGACAGGGATGGAAAAAAGGTGCTCACGCTGGGAATAGCTGGGATTGGGAAGACGGTCTGTGTTCAGAAGTTTGTTGTAGACTGGGCTGAAGGAAAATCCAATGCAGACATAGATTTTGTTTTTCTTATTCCTTTCCGAGAGCTGAATCTTTTAAAAGATGAACAACATAGCCTACATGGACTTCTTGATTACATATATCCAGATCTTAAACATTTGAAGGAAACTGGAATTTATGATAATAAGTGTAGGTGTATATTCATCTTAGATGGACTGGATGAAATGAGAAAGCAACTGAATTTTGGACAGAAAAAAGTCTCTGATATAATGAAGAAGACATGTGTTGATGTTCTGGTAACAAACCTCATCACAGGAGCTCTGCTTTCCTCTGCTTCTGTCTGGATCACCTCCAGACCTGCAGCAACTGATCAGATTCACATGAAACACATCCACCTGGTGACAGAAGTACGAGGATTCGTCACTGACCAACAGAAGGAGCAGTACTTCAGGAAGAGAATCAGTGACCAGGATAAAGCCAGCAGAATCATCTCACACATTAGACAGTCCAAGACCCTCCACATCATGTGCTACATACCAGTCTTCTGTTGGATCACAGCCACAGTGCTTCAGGAAATGATCAATCATTGCTTTGAGCCTCCCAAAAGCCTGACTGAGATGTATGCACATTTTCTTATTATTCAGATGTGCACAAAGAATGAGAAGTGTTATGAAACATATCAGAAAGACACAAAGAAGCTTCTGGCATCCAAAAGAGACATGATTCTGAAACTGGCAGAACTGGCTTTCAAACAGTTAATAAAAGGAAATGTTATGTTCTATGAAGAAGATCTGAGAGAGTGTGGCATTGATGGTACTGATTCCTCCATGTACTCTGGGATCTGCACTGAGATCTTCAGGGAGGAATCTGTGCTTTACCAGATGAAGGTCTACTGCTTTGTGCATCTGAGCTTTCAGGAGTTCCTGGCTGCTTTCTTTGTGTTTCACTGCTACATGAACAACAACATGGAGGCACTACAGGTTTTCATGGAACATGATAACACTGAGGGCAGTGACTTCACAGAAAACCAATCTGAAAATGATGCACTATATGAACTGAATACAGACCAGTTAGACGAGGTTACACTTAATAAGTCATGGTACATGTGGGTAGTTCACCACTGTATGCCATGTTGTAGAAGAACATCTAAAAATGTCACACAAGACTTTAAGCCATCCAACTGCACAGAGTCTACTTATGTTCCACTGCATGGACTGCTGGAGGGAGCAGTGTATAAGACCTTGAAGAGTCAGAATGGACATCTGGACCTTTTCCTCCGCTTCCTGCTGGGCATTTCACTGGAGTCTAACCAGAAACTTCTGCAAGGCCTACTGCCACGTACACAAAGCAGCTCTGAGAGTATCACCAAAACAGTCAGGTTCATCAAAGACATAATGCAAGAAGGTTACCTCCCCCCTGAGGAATCCATCAACATGTTCCTCTGTCTGAATGAACTGAAGGACCAGTCTTTCTTCAGAGAGATTCAGCAGAATCTAAAACCAGATAAGCATTCAGAAAAGAAGCTCTGCGCTACACACTGCTCAGCTATAGCCTACATGCTGCAAATGTCAGAGGAGGTACTGGATGAGTTGGACACACAGAAATTCAACACATCACCAGAGGGTCGCAGAAGACTTTTTGCAGCTGTATGCAACTCCAGAAGGGCTCTGTAAGTGTCTAAATATTAATAATTGCATAAGTCACTTATCATTAATCAGAAATTGAGTGCCCATAGCTGTTAATTTCTTCATCTTCATAAGGAAGATGCCACATAACTTTAGATCTTATTCTCTGTATAATGAACAGTACAACTACCCCCGTGTCCCATAGATTAGTGTGCATTTTTCAGTTATAATTTTCTCATTAGCATATTCTGTAATTAAACCTGCGTGGGTTCTGTAATAAAATCTGGAAATAAAACTTGTATTCCATATATATCTATTCCATAAACAAGTATTCTGTACTTATTTACTTTGAAAATGCACTAAATGATCATGCCAGCAGAAAATGCAAGTTGATTTTTTTTATAATGAAGACTTATTTATGCTCATAATCTCCCACACATTGATGCATATATTACCAAATTGTGTATCTATGCATCCATCTATGCTCAGAATGCCCAGTGTCCTCTGCCAAAAGGTGCTAAAACAGGTATAAAAGATGTGCCCAGACAGCTTGTTGAGCAAAAAGCATTTCACTGTTCTTAATTCCCTTTGAGAGCTAGGTGTGTATCAACAGTTCATTATAGTTGTATTTAGTTATAAGTTGGTTGAAAGAGCCTCTTTAAATAAAAGTCAAGTTACTTAAATTGTTTTGAAAGAAATGGAAGAGAAATAAATTTGTTTATTATTTGCAGTTCTCATACCCAACTAAATTAGAATTGCACTGCTGTTATACCACTAAACTACACTTGCTTCTGCATAAAATACAGAAGTTAATACAGAAAAAAAATTGTAGAATGTAGATGCTATATATTGTGTGGATATCTTTCTGGATAACATTTTTTTCACTTGTTTTTTAATATGACTCATTTTCCTTCACATGTAGATTAGACTGTTTGAGTATGATTTGATTTTAGCTGTACTCTACACTTTATGTTCTTTGCTTTTCCAGGCTAGCTGACTGTAATCTCAATAAAAACTGCAGTGAAGTTCTCTACTCAGCTTTGAAATCAGCAAATTCCCCCTTGAGAGAACTGGATCTTCAGAACGATTCTCTGAAGGATTCTGTAGTGGAGCTGCTTTCTTCTGGACTGAAGAGTTCACACTGTAAACTGGAGATTCTCAGGTGAGATGAGAACGGCTGATATATTGTGAGAGCACAACAAGGAAATTTTACGAAAGTATTTTTAAGCAGTAAGTCAAAGTGTAATTTTATATAGTGCTTTTTACAACACATGAAGATATACAAATGTATGGGTTCATATCCCTAATGAGCAAGCTGAGGGCAACAGAGCAAGGAAGAAATCTTGAGGACCAAGACTCAAAAGGGAACCCATGTTTGACTATAAGTAGTCAGTGTTTTATAATGTTATTTTTAGTCTAAATAACCCCTTTGGTGTAGAAGTCTCAGTTAAATAAATGACTCCAGGGTGGGCAGGAGGTTTCTGACATGGCAGCATCTGATCATATACTTGTAATGTTGGTTTGTTATGTAGTGGCAGTACAACATTAGAAATTAAACAATAAATAAAGTGTATTTAGTATTGTCTGTATACCATGTTCACTGTCTTTATTAGTCCTGGCTCTTCCCTCGTAGTTTTGTTCGTTCTAGGTTATCTTCTATTATTTTCCATCCTTTGTTTCTGTTCTTATTAAATGCATTACTTAACAGTTTCTTGTTGATTTCATATTCTTTAATCTTCCTCACTTGCACATTTCTGTTCGCCCATGAACATCCCGCCGTTACATTTAGGACCTAAAAAAATGTCATCCTAGAATGACCAATATTTCTCGATCCTGAGGACATCACCCCTCCTTGCCCACAGGTAGAGGGCCATTAGCCCACCTTTATTATGTAAATTGATGACAGGGCTGCAACTTTAGTGTGCATTTAGAAAGCCCTAGCTTTTCTGCATCAAGTGCTAGTAACATATACATCTCTCTCAAATATCAAATATTCAATTATGTAGCAGATAGATCGATAGACAGACAGACAGACAGACAGACAGATAGAAATACATGCACAGAGAGAGAGAGAAAAAAAATATTTATTTCACTGAGAAGTATGGCATCTGCATATTTCATATCTGCTAAGCATAGCCATCTCTAATTTACACATCTGAAATAATATCACACATCCATATCATTATTGCCTATGCATGCTATTGTCACGTGTGCACATTTCACAACTATGAAGCACTGTAGATTTACTGTAGATCTCTTTTAATTGATGTAGGCATGTTCTTCTGACTCAGGATAAAAGCTGACATTCAAACGCGCATTAATCATATCTTTTCCTGCAGTTTTTTTTCCACAAAAGGATTTACACTCGCTTGCAAACTTAGGCTTTGCTGACTGCCAGTCTGACAGCGGAGAGGAACTCTCTTTTGTTGCTGAAGATGGAAAACACTAGCGTCATTAGCAAGACGAAGGGGAGGGGGCAACTGGGTGGCTGATTTACCTTATGAAAACTATTATAGTTTTGACCATTCTAGTGTTAAAACCTTATATGTAATGTAAGAACATACATGCTGAAGTGTCATGCATCATTACATACATTATTATCAGTAATTCATCCCTTATACAGCATACTCTGAAATGTATTCTTTTCTGCATTTACTCTTCCTTTGCAGAATAACTGGCTCTAATCTCAGTGTGGAGGCTTGCAAATCTCTGACATCAGTTCTACAGACAAAAAACTCACTAAAAGAACTGGTGCTGAATAACAATAACTTAGAGGATTCAGGAGTGGAGCACCTCTCAGCTGGACTGAAGAGTTCACACTGTAAACTGGAAATACTTGGGTAAGCTTATTTTGAATGGAATCTTATCTTTGAAAGAAAATGTTCAATTGTAAAAGCACTATTTATGGCAATTTTACAAATGTCTTTAAAGAAACCGAATAACAATAATGAATGTTTAATTAATTTCTTTATCAAAACTGTTCTGTCTAGACTGTCTTCTGATTTTACTCTATTTGAACTTCCTGCTTGGCAGTA
>JAOXYF010000170.1:0-14228 GCA_028565775.1 Sternarchorhynchus goeldii | reverse complement strand
TAGGTAGAGCTTTAGTTAAAATCATTAATATTTAGGAAAGTGTTGTCCTAGTAGAGCTTTAGGCTCTCAGTTGGAGAGTTGTGGGTTAGATCCTGACTCTGTCAGGCAGCCACTGCTGGGCCCTTGACCCATAACCCTCTCTGAGCAGTGGCTGACCCTGTGTGCTGACCCTGCGCTCTGACCCCAGCTGTACAGTGGCTGACCTCTGACCTCACGCTCTGACCCCAGCTGTACAGTGGCTGACCCTGACCTCTGACCTCAGCCGCCAAAGAAGCTGTGATATGTAGAACTCTGCAGTTTGTTGCCTTGAACTGAGCAAAGGAATCTTAAACTTTTAAGTGTTTAAAAATAAAAATACAGTTTCTGGTTCAGTGCTCAAACTTATCTATATTACAGCAATCCTTTGAATTTAAGAGTCAGTATTTTTCTGACAGAGTGCATTACATTTCTTCTTCTTCTTATTATTATTATTATCATTTAATTCTACTACTGCTGCTACATCACAGTGATGTGGATAATAGATTAATATAATATATAATATATAATTTATAATGAATATATAACATATAATTAAAATATAAAATGACGGGTTAAGACAGCTATTGTTTGTTGAGAATAATGCCCTGTAGTGCAGACTCTGTTTCTTCTTCATTAATTTGAATTGGGGGGAATCATTAATCAATAACAAAATAACAAAATTACTTGCAGCCTTCATTTCAGTTCAGTGACTCTGGGATTGTTTACTATCTTTAACAGTTCTATTACTCTGGGATCATTTATTATCTTTTACAATGCTGTTACTCTGAGATTGTTTACTATCTTGCTGTTTCATTACTATGATTAGTCAGTTCCCATTCACTGTCCAGCAACCACAGATCAGGGCCCAACACAGAGATCAGTGGAGGTGTTCCAGTAGCTGTGTTTTAACAGACCACAGTACAGTGGTAATGGCTTTATGAAATGGCTTTATGAAAATTTTCAGTTAAGCACATTAGAGAAAACATTCAGAATTTTAATGTGGCATCAGGGAATTGGCGATACAGCCAAAACAATAAAGGTGTCACGACGTGCCCTGCACCCAGCACCGGGAACACGCCCAGTGCCAGGGACACGCCCGCTCCTAACACACACACACACCCCTTGTCCCTACCCACTCCCCCACTTATTAATTGCACCTGGCCCTTGTTAGCTCACCCTTGTGCTCACCCTTGTTTTCAGCCCTACCCTAACCCTACCCAACCCTAACCCTATATAAACCCCCGGGTCCAGTCCGTTGTCACTGCACCGCAGACAGTTCCGACTTCTCCACGATGCCGGCAGCCCAAGAGGCGGCTCTTGGACCAATGCAGAAACAGGCGAACTGCGGTCCAAAGTGCCAAGACTTGCACACCACCTACCAGCTCTCTTCATGGAGACTCAGGTAGGGTAGGAAGCCCCTCCTCTGCTTAGGGTCCGATGACACCTCACTACACCTGGGATGTACGACGGTGATCCCAGAGCGTGTGAGGGGTTCACAGTACAGTGTTTGATATACTTCACCTATCAGCCTGGCCTCCTAAACAGTGCCATGGTGGCGTTTGGGGAGAGTTTTAATTTGGGGATCTGTACTGGTGTCCGGCTCCTCTCCCCTGCTCAGCAACTACTCTGAGTTCACCAAAAAACTCAAGGGGGTATTTAGCCATCCCTGCCAGGTTAGGGTGTGAGGGCAGGCTCTGCTGTGCCTGTGCCAGGGGATGCACAGTGCAGCTGACTTCGCTGCTCCTCTTTTCCAGCTGTTGTGGACTCTGGCGCAGCCGCCAACCTGATGGACCTCGGCTTTGCCCAGAAACTCAGGGTGCGACAGATACTACTCCCCTCCCCCCAACAGGTGCACGTGATTGACGTGGACCTGTGGGCCAGGGGTTTCTTACGCACAAAACACACTGCCTTCACCTCTGCATTGGTAACCTTCACAAGACACTGTCTTTTCTGTAGAACCACGTCCCAGCCTATCATCTTAGGGTTTCTGTGGATCCGTGGCTCTCAATCCCCACATCTCCTGGGTAACCAACCAGATCCTGGAGTGGGCGCAGGGCCAGGTCATACCCCATCTACCTCTGTGGAGAAGCAGCTCTCCATCTGCATGTGCCTGCCCCGTACCGCGATCTGGTGGAAGTCTTCAGCCCGCAGCACGCAACTCGGCTGCCACTCCATCGCCCCTGGGATTGCGCAGTGACTCTGAAGAACAGTACCATTCTGCCACGGGGTAAGGATTATCCTCCCTCACAGGAGGAGGAGAGGATCATGGCTCCCTACATACAGGAGGCTCTTGCACAGGAGCACATCTGCCCCTCCACCTCTCCCACGTCTGCCAGTGTCTTCTTTGTGAAGAAGAAGGATGGGGGTCTATGCCCCTACATGGACTACAGAGGCCTGAACGCCATCCTCAAGCCCTACCCCTGTCCTCTTCCCTGGTTCCTGCTGCCTTGGAACAAATATGAGGAACCAGGTATTTCACAAAGCTAGACCTGCGCAGCACATATAACCTGATCAGAAGAAAAGAGGGTGATGAATAGAAACTATGACAACTGGCCACTATGAATACCTGCTTTTACCATATGGCCTTCAACACCCTCAGTCTTTCAGGCTTTCATTAATGAGGTCCTGCAGGAGTATTTGGGTAGATTGGTCGTCGCTTATATAGATGACATTCTGATCTACTCTCCTCCCCGGGACCAACATATGTGGGACATGTGAGTTCCAGTGGTGCTGTAAGACAGACCAGTTTACCAGGTCTAGGCACTCCTGGATTCCTGGAGGAGGATGAGGCAGATGCAGAAGGTTCCCCATAAAAGGCCAGCAGGCTCCACCAGTCATCCCTGCACAGTCGCCCAGCACTGACTCACGTACTCTGCTGCTCCACTACAGTCTTCTACTGTTCCTACCCTACACTCCCGTCATGCCTCCATCACACTATCATGATGGTGGTTCCAAAAGTATCACAACTTCAGGGCATGAAAAAATCAAGTTTGATAAAATATCAGTAAATTTATCTTTTGAAAAAAGTGTACAATCACAATTAGATGCAGATGCTTCAGACCACCAGTTATTCACTGGAGTGGATTTAAAAGGCTGTAAGGAGTTGAGAAAGGTCAGTAATTGATAATGGTCAGTTGAAGTTTGGGTTCTACCATTTTTTATCCTCTTTAGAAAATGCAGTTGCTCCTCTCACATGGTCTGACTATAATTTCTGATGCACCTTTTTCTAAAATTTGAAAGAGCACTGTGACAGGGCAAATGATGGAAAAAAGGGGCAGAATGATGGAGAAAAAAGGAGTGGGGCAGTGAAAGAAAAGGGGTGTGGCAATTGAGAAAAGGGGCCGAACCCAAGTGTGAGCACAGTCACAGACATCAAACATCTCTACACATGGGTGTTAACACACACTAATGAATAAATAAATAACTCCACATGGGTGTTAACACACACCTATTGAATAAATAACTCTACACATGGGTGTTAACACACACCTAATGAATAAATAACTACACATGTGTGTTAACACACACCCTAATGAATAAATAACTACATAACACACAGAGTTACAGTCAGAGTAACCCCAGCCTGGGGTCTTTTAGACAGACACACAGTTAGAGTTAGACTAACCCCAGCCTGGGGTTTTTTAGACAAACACACTATAAGAGTCAGACTAACCTCAGCCTGGGTTTTTTTAGACAGACACACGGTTAGAGTCAGACTAGTCCCAAGCCTAGGTGTTTTTAGACAGACACACAGCTAGAGTCAGACTAACCCCACATGTTTATTTTTTTTCTCTCAGGGAGCTGGTTAGGTTTTAAAGCCAACTTTGTGCAGAAAGGCAATTTTGATAAAATATGTTGAAAGCGACGAATGCTGAAACACAGTAAAAATGTAAGATACATAGTACATGTCATTGATAATAATGTAACTGGTAATAATTCCACTCTAAAACTGATTTGTCGCTTTATTTTTGGTTCAGTATGAAGTTGCAGCTTTGTATGAATAACAATGTTTAAGATAAATTCCTGTGTAATTCGGATGCTGTAATACCAGCATCACGGTGTAATATCAGCATCACACTGTAATACCAACATCACGCTGTAATACCCGCATTACGCTATAATACCAACATCACGCTGTAATACCAGAATCACGCTGTAATACCAGCATGACACTGTAATACCAGCAACATGCTGTGAAGGTGCTAACCCAACCTCATTATTTCAACATTTGACTGGGTTTCAAAAATACTGTAGAATTATGAATTATGTTCAAAAGTGAGTTTGAGTGTGATTAAAGAAGGGCACAGATCAGTGTTGATTACATCTGCTTACTCAGGGGAAATAAGAACATGGACTGTGACACAAATACACTCCCACTGTGATAAACTAGTTTAGTTCTGAGTATTACCAGTGTGTTTCAGCAGAGTAACTCACCAGAGATGTCGTAACTAGCCTCCATTGTGGGATGGTCTTTCACTCTACAGTAGAAGATGTTGGTGTCACCTTTGTGCACTGTGATGCTGCGACTTACACTGAAGTGTCCATTTTCTTTCTTTAACTGGTTATTTGCAGTAATCAGTTCTTTTCTGGCACTGTTCAGCCACTGCAGGTCTGGCTCAGGCCACCAGCCTTGAGATTCACACTGGAGCTCAATCCCTCCTGAGGCACCAGTGCCCAGCACTCGGATCTCTGGGGTTGTTCCAATATCTGTGCATTTAAAAAAATAAGTCAAAAAATGAGGCAGATTATCTAAAATAAGAAAAATCAAAGATACTAGAAAGTAGATTATAAGAAATGAGCTTAAAAAGATGCACTTTACAAAAGCTTTTGGAAGGACATTATCAGCCTACCTGTTAAATTTGGTTGGTTTTATTACTTTTAGTGTGGCTTTTAAAGACCTTGTGCAATGACAAACATCTATTGTTGTTTTCACACTGATGTTGTTTGCTAATTTCTGCACCAGTTTGCCTTTCTTTCTTTTTTATTTGGTTAGTTTGGTTTTACATCACTAAAGCTAAACCTCACCTGGTAACACATGTGACTGTTTACTGATTGGTCAGAAGTTTGGGAAGGTCACAAGCCAAACTTCTCTGTTACTCTATTAAATATGATGTGTATTTTTATTATTCTTTTCACGGGAGGCCGACCCTGCAGCTCCAAGGAGACGCCTTCTCAACAACACACATGCACGACTCCTCCCCCATTCACAATCACCAAGCTACTGTTTCAATGACATGTCCCTTGTTCTTCTCTTATCACTTTCACTGCCTACATAAACCCCACAGGTCCAGTTCAGTAGTGCTGCGCAATGAAGACACAAATGGCCTCACAGACCTTTGTTTAAACGCTCCGGTTTGAAGATTTTGTGTTTGTTCTTTGCGCTTTGCATCAGCGCTTGTGCACATCTCACGCTTTTGTATTGCTTTCTGTTTATCATGGAGAGTGAAGATGTGCCTACTACTCTCGCCTCCTGCTCCTTCCTCCCTCACAGCCCTGACACAATTCTCATTAAAAGCTAAAACATCCATCTCTGTCTGTCACATGTATTGCTCATCTTTAAGAAATATACTATCTGATCTATATAATAAATATTACTGTCAAAAACAAAATATCATAATTATTTATGGATTATTTTGGTTTAATTTTTCATCAGTTTAAATGTAACCAGTCTGGGTGAGACATCACAAAAGCACCATACAACAAAGAACATTGTTAAATGGTAGAGTATTATCCTGAACTCTCTCTCTCGCTCGCTATAAATTAAGATGATCTTAACACTGTGATGCTTTTGGGAAACTCAGCCCAGATCACTGATGTCTCGCTCAATCTATGAAAACAGAATTAACTCCCAACCTGGATTGGTCCACTGTGAATCAAACCCTGAGCTGGATTGGCCCTCGCATTACCTACACTGTGAGAACTGAATTCTGAAATGTCTGACTACAGTGGCCTACATTTGCAAAGCACTTCAGAATAAGAGGAATGCATGTTCTTTTGAATTCCATCAACAGACCATTGTTAATAATGTATCCTATATTACCATCAGTGAACTGAACCAGCATAATAAATGTAATAAATGAGTATAATAAACACGTGAACCAGCAGACGCACAGGTTTTCATGTTCCACAAATCACTTGTTTGGTACATACCAGAGTACTAGTGGAGTTCTAGTTGAGTACTAGTGGAGTACTCAACTAGTGGACTACTAGTGGAGCTTTTTCAAAGCAGTAACAAGGCATGAGAACTTACAGAGAGGTTAAGTGAATGTACTGTTCTTGATGAACCATGTTGACCAATTCGTAACTTTATTCAGGTCAGAAGTTATCTCCACAACTGCCTGTTGTACCATGTATAGCAGATTGGCCAAACCAAGATCCAGTCCATGGAGCTCACCCTGCGTTTTAGTCTTTAAACCTGACGATATCGTTTCTATGTGGATTACCACAAGATAACGGTGCTGATTTATTTATTCTTTCTCGATACCGTCGGATCAGCGAAGTTTGTCAGTAAGATAGATAGCTAGTACAGTGAGACTGACGTGTAATTTACTGTATTTATTTAGTCGTTTTATTTTGGAAGCAGGTTTGAATGTGGCCCAATCTATACGGTGTCTAAACAAAATGACCTAAATCGCCAGTGCGGCCATATCGCTGACCAGCTAGTTTGTGTCTGGCTTTGATAAGATAGCTAACGGTATCAAATACATGTTATGATTAATGTGGATAAAACTTTGTTAATATCTTTGTTAAGACTCTATCTTAAGCAAACCAATTCAACCGGCAGATATGTTAAAAAGATTTATGCTTAGATGTAGCTACAAGCGCACACATCGAATTAGTTTTTTACTCTGTAGCAGCACCTACAGAAGTTTTTCGGTTATGTATATGTTACTCAGGATGTAGCAGGTCTTATTCTTAGTTTTTCCTTTTCCACCAGACTTACCACTGATGTTAATCTTTGCCTTCTGCTTTTCCTCTCCAGTACTGACCAAGCAAATGAAGCAGCAGCGGTTGTCAGTCCTCCATACAGTGATGATGCTCGTCACCATAACTTATTATTGTAGGCCCTCTAGTGGTCGTGTCAGCGGCGACCACTGGAGGTTTGTGTCCCCTGTCGGTTTACTCAAATTTCGTAATCTAAATTCCGATGACTAAAACCGTTATATCTCAGCCGCCCAATCACCGACTGTAAATCTGAAAACTACTTATTGAGGATGATAAAATGAGATAAATTTTGATATGACCGGTTAAGAGGTTCGTGCCGTACGTTTGTTTTCATACTTAATGTTAATGTCGGGAGAAAAATTCTCAGTCGCTTCGCTGTGTTCTGATAAAACAGCTAGGGTAGTGAAGGTTTGTCAAGCTTTTATCACACCAGAGGAGACATTCACTCGATCAATTAAGGTAAAACATTCTAAAAATATTTATTTATCTCATGACTTATTAATATTTTTGTGACTTATTATGACTTATTAATATTTCTACCTTAGAAACGTTGCATTTTTGTATGATGATTATGGCAGTAGGAAGCTAAGCTAACTTCCCGAACGGCCTTCACTAGTCAGGCTGTTCATCTCCTCATGTTCACATGTATTTTCGATGTATTAATGTGTTACTTATATTTATATATTTTGCGAATATGGCTTGACATCTTCTTAGAATATTAGATCATTAGCTCCATCTTTAGCTGGCTACGTTTGGACTTAGCAATGAAAAAATGTACCTAGATTGGCAAACCCAGCTAGCTGTAATAGCGTTAGAAAGCTACCGTAAAAAGATCGGGCACACGGTTGAGATTTATAGCTTGCTGTTTTGCTTTTCGTGCTGTCGTTTTTTTGCACGGAATCTTTCTAATTTAACTAGGTAACTAATATATTTATTTCTTTCAGATTTTGTCAGTTTCTTGTCCACTTGGTGTATTGAGTATTCTTATACCCTCTTCAAAATAATGAGGCTTCGACATAAGTCTGAAATTATTTGTTACTGGGTGTTTACAGTATAGGCTAATATATATTTAAAAAGATAAATCAAAATGGCTGAATAATATGTGTGTCTAGTGCCTTCGAGAATAACGTTACCAACACCTTCTGTATTTATTATTATTTTGAGATTGACGGAGATAAGAGTAAGTACTCCACTGGAGTCCCTGAACAGGAAGAAAATGATGATGAGCTCAAGCGTACTGTAGTGTATGACAACAGTGAAAACTATGATGTCATGGACTTTGATGAAAAGGACAACATAGACGGGCAGCTGGACGATGAAGGAGATTATGAAGAGGCAAATTACTAATTACTAATTTACATTTAAATATTTATTTTTAAATATTATTAATGAACACATTGTACTAATAATTTTAAATGTATTTTGTATTTTTTTTTAGTCATTCTTACCCTATCTGAGGTAGTAAGTGTAAACGGGTCTTTCCTCTCTTATACCAACAGACAGAGAAGCGTTAAATATAGTCCTTCTAATCCATTAGGAACAGATTTAGGAAACGTACATTGGGCTGTGCGTTTAGCTACAAACACCTTATGTGAGGTAGTTTGTTTAAGTTGTCTTTCACTGTTGTTTCTGAGATCTGTCAGTTTACAAACCCTAAACGATGGGAGCTGGTGCTGAATGGTGCATCATGAGTGAAGCATGAAGGTGCTTGGGATGAAGTGACACCAGATGAATTCTACCTGTTTCTGAGGCTCCTTATTTACATGGAGTTCACATCACTCCTTGATCTCCACAGATACTGGGGAACCAAATCCCTTCAGGTTTCGTGACCATTTTAAGGTGTTATTATTATTAGCAGCCCTGCATGTTGTGGATCCTGCTAAAGAAAGTAATCAGGATCGTTTTAGTAAGCGACGTTGTCTGATGGACCACATCAAAAGCAATGCTGCAGGTGTTCAAACAAATGAAAATCTTTACACAGATCAGGGTTTAAACATTATACGAGGGGTAAACCTACATGCTGGTTTACCCATTGTTTCAAATTGTGAGTCACTGCAACATCTGATTCAGGCTACACTTTAAACTTTGACATATGCACAGGTAGTCGTGATGGGTGTGTGCGGGGAATGTGTTGAGTTGTAGAGCAGATGTGAGGGGAATGTGTTAGTTGAGGTGGTGTAGAACAGAATGTGTTAGTTGAGGTGTACAACAGAATGTATTAGTTAAGGTGGTGTAGAACAGAATGTGTTAGTTAAGCTGGTGTAGGACAGAATGTATTAGTTGAGGTGTAGAACAGAATGTTAGGTGTTCAGTGGAAGGGCACACATGCAGATACACGTCTCTCCAATTCCCACAACATTAATGATTCTGCAGAAACGACCAGGCTAGTAAAGCTTGGTGCTGTAGTACAACAACTAACTGCAATAAATGAGTATAATAAACACGTGAAAGGCATTAATAGATCAGACCAAATGTTAAATATGTATAAGTTCACTTCATAAAACGTTCATAAAAGTGGAAAACCACTCTGTGAACATTGCCATCGTTAATAGCTTTATCTTATTTCAGGATTGTCACACAGTGCTGAGCTAAGATTACATACAGATCACTGAGAATTTGTGGCACCAGTTAGCCGGTGTGGTAGTGACTTCGATGCCTTTTGTTGTTAAGCATTTCCAGCCATTTCCTCCTTTCATGTGGTAACCTGTGTTCCTGAGTTCCAGGAGACATGGAGGAATTGCTGGGTTTCTTACAGATATTGTAATAAAGAAAACAACAGAAGTGACTTGTATGGCCCCTGAGTGTCGAGGAAGGAGATTTTGTTTAGTTAGCACACAGAACTGTTTTAAGAGTTAGTTTAGTTAGCACACAGAACTGTTTTAAGAGTTAGTTTAGTTAGCACACAGAACTGTTTTAAGTCATGGCACTCTGCTGAAGGAGATGAATTTGGTGGTTAGATGACCTGTGTGCTATTGTTATCTGCCCCCAGTCCTCCACCCTGTGGGTTTCTGTTATCTGCCCCTGCCCCCAGTCCTCCACTCTGTGTTTCTGTTATCTGCCCCTGCCCCCAGTCCTCCACTCTGTGTTTCTGTTTTCACCTCATCTCCAGAGGATTCATTATTTCAAGTCACATTTCAATTGCTCATTGTACATTGTTCATTTTTTATACTGAACGAAATTTGGCTTTCATTATATTGTATTAATTGTATGTATTATATGTTGACACTTGCTTCATGGGTACTAATTCCATAGACATTCTACATGGTGTGCCAGTAGTGCCAAAATACGCTCATCAGTAAATTAAGTCTAACAGTATACAGTACGTCTGTTATGATTTTTTATTAAGTAACTCACAAGTTTGCAAGTATTTCACATGCTATAGATTTTCTTCTGTCTTGTACAGAATTTTGTTAAAAATGAGTTTCTTCAAATGAATTAATATTTGGACATTTATGTTATTTTATTTTATTTTTTGATTAAATATTGATTTATTTTGGATTATTTTAAATATCCAATAAATGTTATATCATTTTAAAGAACTTTTTGTCCTGATTAAAAAGATGTGTGTATATTGTCTCTGACATTTACTATAATCACACAATAACCTTTTTTGTAACTATACGCTCCTGTGCCAAAAATGGACTGTTCCACTTAGACGGATGAAGGTTAAATAGAGTTATAAGAAGCTGGTTTAACTCTGCTATAAAGGGATAAAGCCGTCGTCGTGTAGATCTGTTTTCGCAGCAGGCAGTTCTTTCCCTTCACTGTCCAACCACTTCAGTTCAGGCTCAGACTGCCAGCCTGTAGAGTCACACTGTAGCCTGATCTCTCCTGAACCATCAGAGCTCAACACAGAGATCCGTCGTCCTATGGATTATGGATTAAGAGACCATAAAGTTCAGTACTGTGAACACAGGAGAATAGAAAACTCATGCACCCCTAAAGCCCCTTTAACCCGGTAATGTGCTGTACTTCCTCTTCCATGTACACTGATTAAAATATAAACATCACTTTTCCCTTTAACTCTGATGTGAACAGTGTAATGTTGGTATGTCTGAATGAATCACATAGGAAATATGTCTCTTACCTTCAATAATAACTTCAAGAGTGATGATATCATAGGCTTCTTGAGTTTGAACTCCACAGGTGTATCTTCCCTGATCAGACACTTTAACATTCTTCAGTAACAGTGAAGTGTTTCCCTGCTGTAATTCCTGTTTAAACAATTCTGTTCTCCCCCTGTATTCAGGATCCTGATACAGTAGTGTATCTACTGTACTGTTATAGCGATGCACTACTGTCTTATGCAGGTCTGATCTGATCCACTCCACTCCACTGATCGCAAACTTCATGGATGGGTTGATTGAACATGGCAGAATGACGTCATAACCAAGATCAGCAACAACAGGACCATGTGGACGCACCAGAAATTCTGTAATGAGAAACAAAAACATGTTGAAAACGTTTGCTCGCTGTTCACCAGACACACACACACACACACTCCATACACTCTAACTGTACACCACACACAAACACTCACACACATTTTTGTTGTTTGTTACATTATCTGTACACAATAATATTTTTACATTTTCATGCTGACTGATGCCTATTAGAAATGTAGTGGTCAACAGAAGGATTGTGATTTACTCAAATCAGTTGAAGCATTAATTGAAGTTTAAATAAGATTAAAAAAAAATTAAATTAATAATAATTAAATAACACAGTAACACAGCACCACATACAACACAACCTACAGTAACACAGCATCAACTACAGCACTACCTACAGCACCAGCTGCAGTAACAGAGCACCAGCTACAGTAACAGAGCACCACCTACAGCACCACCTACAGTAACAGAGCACCACCTACAGCACCAGCTGCAGTAACAGAGCACCAGCTACAGTAACAGAGCACCACCTACAGCACCGCCTACAGTAACACAGCATCACCTACAGCACTACCTACAGCGACACCTACAGTAACAGAGCACTACCTACAGTTATAACAGAGATCGGTATCCAGTTGCAAGAAGGGAGAACAGTAAGCTACTATATTGCAGTAAATATGATATGGATTAAAGATTCGTTCTTGTTATGTATTAACACTAGAGAACACTTGCGCCTAGAGTTGCTAGAGTGAGTTGAACAGGTGAGGCTTAGCCCTCTTGTACCTCTGCCTGTTCCTCTTGCCTTCTGTGGTTTGTTGACTCTCTGCCTGGTTTTTGGATGCTGTTTTTGCCTTGCCCCTTTTGTACCTTTGCACTCTGACCTGGTTACCGATCCTGTTTCCGTGTATGACACTGATCTCTGCCTGCTCCAATAAATATATTTTAGTCATTCATCCTGTGAATGGATCCTTCTCTGCCTCACATCCCAGAAACATTACACATACATGCAACACTAACAACACACACACTCACACCTACAGTGGGGAAAAGAAGTATTTGATACAGTGCCATTTTTTCACACCTACAAAGAATGGAGAGGTCTATAATTTATCACATATACACCTAAGCGTGCGCACACACACACACTAGTGATGAGTTTTTTGCGAACAATCTGATTCTACTGAACAGCTCTTCAATAGGAACCAAGTCGTGCCTCTTTGAGCCATTTTTAATGTATTTTTAAATGTATTTTTATTTTATATATATTTTTATTCCTTCAATGTTCTTATCAGGTAATTTGGAATTAAGATATTAGGTTGTTTGCTGTAAAGTCTCTGCCAGGAAACTTCTGAGCCTTTTTTAACTTATTAACACTATTCAACACACAATCATTCCAGCATTATTCACAGTATATTGAAAAACAGTTTACATTTTGCTAGAAAATGAAGTTTACTGTTACCCTTATGAAGGGACTGTTCCCTCAGTGGTGTGAGAACAGTGTGTCCCTTAATGGTGTAAGGACACGTGTGTCCCTCGGTTGTGTTAGGACACGTGTGTCTGTTCCTGTGGTGATACAGAGCAGTGCTGCCCAGTGTGTAACACAGTCATCCAGTCATGTGGTGCACCAGAACTACATGCAGCTACATGTTACTATTATGTACATTATGTTATGCACATTCTTTCGTTAGTTACTTTAATTAGCTTTTCTTTTAGGACCATAGCACACTTTCAGCTAAACGACTTTTGAACCAAATATTATTTGGCATTTCCCTAATATCTAAACAGTTGTATGTTATTATTGGAGAGATGAGAGGTTCTGCCTTCCATGAATATCATTCCATGGTGGATGGTGTTAGTCAGTATAGATAAGTGCAGATTTCATGGTGTTAGTGAGTGTATATAAGTGTAGATTTCATGGTGTTAGTGAGTGTATATAAGTGTAGATTTCATGGTGTTTACTGTACCTGAGAGAGACCTGTGGAAGAACAGAATCATCATCCAAACATGCCTCATTTCTAAAAGAAAACAACATAGTGACATTAGCAGTTCACTCAGTGTAACTGATTACAAACACTTTATATTCAAATTCAGTCATGTTTAACCTTCACTTAATTTAGTCCTTCAGTTAGTTTAGTCCTACAAGAAATGAACTTTCTAATGTATATTTAATGAGAGCAGTTTCTCTGTATCTGTAGCACTCTCTGTTACTATAAGACAAATTTATTATAAAATCTTATACAATTTTTATACATTACTTTATTACATTATTTTTCCCTTTACTGTTACAACCCAAAGACCACCCTCGCTGAGTCAGCGCAGTACCAGATCACAGACAGGGGCAGCACTTATGCATCCGAAACCTCACAGACTCTGCTGGGCAGAAGCGTAGCTGAAGTGGAGCGGAAGAGAAGCAGTCGTCCAGGTTTCCTGCCCAGCCCTGCCAGCCTGTGTGCTTACTGTGCGCATTACTGCAGAGTGCGCAGGAGGTGGACCCACAACCAGCAGTACTGTCGCCCTCCGACAGGGGGTAGCAACAGGTTGTGCGTCGGCAATACAGCCCGCAGTGGGAGGGGTTCCTAGTGAGCAAGTGCGAGCAGTGACTGAGAGGGTGCGGGTCCTGGTGGAGAATAACTACTGTAGCAGGTGCCACAGTTTGTGATGTATAAGAACCCTCAGTCGTACCAGTCGAAGCCCAAGAAAAAATATTAAAAGATAAGAACCATCTCAGATTCATTTACATTCAAACACGATTGTTATCAGCCACTGAAAGGCTAATCATCCATCTGAGATTATTGTAGACTTGCTGAGTATTTGATGATCTTACAGTAAAATGAATAAAGTTGGTTATATCACTGAATATGTCTAATAGATTAT
>JAOXYF010000168.1:0-14230 GCA_028565775.1 Sternarchorhynchus goeldii | reverse complement strand
CATCCAGACTTTTCTCTGTCCTGGCACCAAGGTGGTGGAATGAACTTCCCTTGTGTGTCCAAACAGCGGAGTCACTTACGGTCTTCAAATGCCAACTGAAGACCCACCTCTTTCGCCAGCTCTTGACACAGAATATAACCTTCAGTTTTTAGCTGCTGTTTTGTTTTCTTCTTCCTCAGTTATCTAACTTGGTTGTATATTCAGGCTACAGGAGTTAGTTGCAAGTTAGCTGTATATTATGGTTATAGGAAAGGCTTGTGTATCATAAGACTATCTTCTGGTAGTATTCCAGCTTGGAATACATGAACTCGGGTCTATCTGAGCTACACTAGATATTCCAAGTATCCCTAAGCACTTTTGTAAGTCTCTCTGGATAAGAGCGTCTGTCAAATGCCATAAATGTAAATGTAAATGTAAACGTACACACAGGCACGCACACACACACATCTAACCGACATGACACAGGAACACACCTCCACACAGACACGCCCACAACAATAAGACAGGGGAGTAGGCCAGGGTAGCGACCGTGACAGAGCCCCTCTACAAGGGGTGCTTTCTCCTGGCCCTACCCCCGGATCTGGGCTGGAGACCGGGCACCACCGATGCCACCTCCGTCCCAGGAGCAATGTCACCCTTACACCACCCTCCCTGGGATCAGGGACGACACGGACAGGAACACACTAGGAACAAACACAGTCACAGGGACACACACACAGGGATAGGACACAGGCACAGGGATAGACAGAAATGGGAGAACAGGTACATGTACAACAACAATGACATTAACAAATATTGGCATGGAAATAGGGGCTTGCGGCGGGAAACCGCTCCCTGGCTTCCCCGTCCCATGTGGCAGCCACTGCCCCCACAGCCCCCAGAGCCAGGTCCCCAGGCCCGGCAACTGAGCCGCTGGTGCCTACAGTGGAGGGCTCCCTTCGGGTTGCTGGTCATGCCAGATGGCTGGTGCGCGCTCCTCTGTGGCTGGGGTATGCCGGTTGAAGGCTGGGGCATGCTACTCTGTGGATGGGGCCCTTCTTGCCCTTCGGGGCGCAGCTCCTACTCCTCAGGGTGCATTCTCCAGTCCAAAGGTAGTTCCTGCTGCACCCTGGTGGATGCCCGTCTTTTTAGAGCAGGTCCCACCAATGGCAGATAATTGTCCCCAGATGGAGGGGCAGCCCCTGCTGTCCTGGGCCCTTTCGTCCTTGGGGATTCAGCCTCTGCAACATCCAGCTGGCTTGGAAAGAGGAGGCTGTGGCTCCTCTTCCAGTCTGGACTCCTCCAAGTCGGAGTAGCCCCCAGCTTCCATGGCCACCTCTCTCTCTGGGGTTTGTGGGAGAGCCCGGGGAGCACCATGGAGACGGTTCCGCCTTCTCGGCCTACATCACCGAGTCCTTCCCTGAGGACAGTTCACCTCTCCCACAAAAGTCCTCCTCCTCAGGGGACTCCCCGGGTGAGTCCTCCTCTCCCCAGCGACGTGTGCCTGTCAGCATCACAGACCTCGGACACCTGTAGGCACAGCCTCAGCGGGCCTCCCTGAAAAAGGTGGTTTTGCCCACACTGATCTCGCTGCTCTCCTCCTTGGAGAGTTCCTGGAGCGAGTCCTCCCCTGTTGGGAAATGCACCCCCACCAGCATCACTTCTTCCTTGCGGCAGCACTGGTTAGCCAGCTCCTCAAGGGGTGCACAGCCTGAATCAGGTCTGCTATGTCCTGTCTCCAGGGGGTGGGGTACTCCTCCTCGTCATAGGAGATGTTAAACAGGAAAGAAGCAATGGGGGGAGAAGAGCACCTCTTTGGCAGTCCTCTTCTCTTGCACTTGGACCCATGCTTCCATTTCGGCATCCTTCAGGTTTGGTTGATCTATCTATAACGGGATGGCTCGGCAGCGCTACAAAAAGGGAGCCAGGAATACCCAGCTCGAGAAAACAAGACACATTTATTTTGGTTTCGGTTTCACACAAAACAAAGTGACATTGATACTCATGCATACGAAGGGATAACAGCATCGACATATACCGAAAAACTCTCAGTGACATGCATACGCCTATGCCACACCGACATACACACAGGCACACACATCCAACCGACACAACACAGGAACACACCTCTACACAGACACACCCACACGGATAAGACAGGGGAAGGAGGCCAGGGCGGCCACCGTGACAGTTAATATATGACATTTAGTTAGAACAAAGCAACCAAAGGGCCTGTGAGGAATTAAGAATTACACTATATTCCAAAAGTATTCACTCACAGATCCAAATGCCTGTGCACCAGTGCACAAAGCAAGGTCCATAAAGACATGGATGGCAGAGTCTGGTGTGGATGAACTTGACTGGCCTGCACAGAGTCCTGACCTTAACCCGATAGAACACCTTTGGGATGAATTAGAGCGGAGACTGAGAGCTAGGCTTTCTCGTCCAACATCAGTATGTGACCTCACAAATGCGCTTCTGGAAGAATGGTCAAAAATCCCCATAAACACACTCTTAAACCTTGTGGACAGCCTTCCCAGAAGAGCTGAAGCTGTTCTAGCTGCAAAGGGTGGACCAACGTCATATGGAACCCTATGGATTAGGAATGGGATATCACTTAAGCTCAAATGTGAGTCAAGAAAGGTGAGCGAATACTTTTGGCAATATAGAGTATAAAGAAAATTTCTTAATAAATGTTCTGTGCTTGTGCACATGTATTTGGGCTATCTAGATTGAAAAACAAGGGATTATTTAGAAATATACTTTCCCATGAATGGCTTAAGAATGACCTTGTCAAAGGTGCACCATTTTTTTCCTCACAAGTGCTAGCATATGTTGCTGGCTACACAGACCAGCACAGATGCCTTATTTCAGCAACCCAAAATGTCTGTGTCATTGTGGGCCTTTTGAAATGCCAGAGGGAGAATACTTGGTCAGTGCTGAGACTTGCTCTTGTAAATCTTATGTTAAAGGCTCAGATGAAACTACTGTGATAACATTTAGTGAAAATCTTCTTTTATGAGTGTTCCTTCACAAAGGACAAACTGTTAGTGCTTGCCAGCTCAGATAGTATCTTGTTAAACTCGAAAATGCAGACGTATATTCACTTTACAGGCCCTCTGGTTGCTTTGCTCTAACTAGATGTCATATACTAAGTAAATGTTATATACTAACTACCACTCTAAACAAATGTTATACTCCACATTCATACGGTTCCTTTAGTGGTAGCTGTGGGGTTGTAAAGGGGAAAGCAATAACTATTCAAAAAATATAAGCCGTATAAACCAAAATATTCCACTGTAAACACTGCAACAATTTGCAACATTCAGCAAAAACCTGTATGTGTGCTAAATCATGGAGTTAAAACTGCAGTTATAGGATATTTTAACATCTTATTACTAAAGTTAATACTACTACTAACAACAACAACAACAACAACATTATGCATTTCACGTTGTGCCGGGCACCCAGACCCAGCACCACTCTCTCTTCAACACCACAGCCATCACTCTCGCCTTCCCAATCACCCGTTTACCAGTTACACCGGCCCCTCATTACGAATAACCATTTCTCCCCTGCATGGAAGCCCACAGATCCTGCACGTCCATTGCTGCTCATTCACTTGCCTTAGATGGACTGATCCTGCTGCCTACATCATAGCCAAGCTGTCACCAGCCTTCACAAGCTTGTTTTTTGTTTAGCTAACGCTAACAGTGCTAATCGCAGCCTTACGCTGCTTATCGCTTATTCTGTTTTGCTCTGTGGCTCGCTGCTCACCTGCAGCCATTAAACACTGTTTTCTGTAGCCTCGCCTTCCGCTCCCTCACTGCCGCCGTCACAATGAATGTTAGTAAGTACAAGTGTTTAAATTCAACAGAATCTGGCAAATATGGTACCTGGTAAGAGGTGTTGGAAGGAAATCCTATACCACCTGCTTAAGCCATTGACGGGTACTGTTGTCGAGAAAGAAGTGCTGGCTGTTTGATCTTAAGTTTTACTGATGTAATGGGAACTTGCCTTTATTTACATTCTAGAAACAGTTTTTGATAACTGCTACATAAACACACCACACTCATGTCACTACCAGCACTTCTGTGACAAGAGGGTCACTGGTTTAATTGGTATTGTTTTATTAACTAATTTTATTGTATGTGTTCACTTGGTTTATATTGTATTATTTTGTAGTCTATTAGTTTAATAGGTTTAGTTACTATTTTGGGATGTGCTTGTGTTTAGACATCCCACCTTCTAGCTTTCTGTTTGGAGTCCGTCTTTTCCTATTGCATGCTATTCTTTTGAATAAATGGTAAACTAAGTTGCATCATGTGAGAATTCTTTTCTGCCACACTGCTGTTCTCTTTCATGACATTTATTAAATTACACTTGGCTACACAGCTAGGATGATAACTAATCCTGCACTGCTTAAGTTATGGCTAATAGCCTATCTTAATGGATGAGGTAAGCACATCAGGACATGGTGTTATGCTTCATTCCTTCTTGCAAAATCTGATATTTCACAATAAAAGCTGTTACACTAGCACAAACTGAACACTTTAATATAATAAATTACCTGAGTGACATTGTTTGTAAGCATTTGCAAGCTTTACTTATCATAAAAAAAATTGCCAAGTGCAAAAAGACCATTTAAAAGAAAACTAGTTATTAGTTTATTAGAAACTGGATTATAGTTCTCATTAGTGTGCAAGGGTGATGTATAGGCCCCTTCTTTGCACTGAAATGTCTTGTTTTGGGCTTAATTTAGGGCCAACAGACTTTGTATGCAAAGTGTGATTTTTTTATGGCTTAACTGATTCAAAATATTCCATAGTGGTATTTATAGTTCATCTTTATCGTAGAATTTACGTGGAGGCTACTACAGGCTTTCAGGCATTAATGTATGCCTAGCACTGATCTGCAGGCTAATTTTTAAAAGTGACCTTTTTAGCAAGTAGCTTTAGGTTGGGTAAGAGGAGCCTTTGGAAAATTACATCCAATAAAGCCACAATGGGGACCTGGTGCTTATATAGCCCAAGATATAATTTCCCACATGAAATGAACACACACATCCTACACTGAGCAAACGTTTTCCCTTTTAAGTCATCCTAAACTGAACAAACATCCTAAACCCAAACAAAGAAATAGGGTTGATTATAGAGTGCTTAAAATTATCAGTACAGCCTCACCAATAACAAATGAGACATTACTGCAACTCCTTGTTGTGAGGCAGAGGGGAGTATTGTGTTGGGCAGTATGATACGGATTACAGTTTCCCCTATTCATGGCACTAGTCTAAGAAGAAAATGAGTGAGGACTATATTTTCAATCACATTTAAGTTATCTTTCTAGCTCGCTTTTGTTTAGTTCAGCCTTTGTTTACTTACAGCATGTGTCCTGTCATTCTTGTCTTTATAAACCCTACCCAGTTTACCCAATGTTTGTTTCTCCACCCAGGTTACCATGGTCCTGTCATTAGCTACACCCTACTCACTGTAACATATCATCCCTGTCAGCTGTTACTTGTTGTATCTGTGGGTTCATGAAAAGTGCTATATAAATAATATGTAATAGTATTATTTTATCTTGTTTTAATTATTATTATTTCTCTGATGTCTTTTTAGAATGTACACTATATTGCCAAAAGTATTCGCTCACCCATCCAAATGACTGTGCACCAGTGCACAAAGCAATGTCCATAAAGACATGGATGGCAGAATCTGGTGTGAATGAACTTGACTGGCCTGCACCTCAATCCAATAGAACACCTTTGGGATGAATTAGAGCGGAAACTGAGAGCCAGGCCTTCTCGTCCAACATCAGTGAGCGAATACTTTTGGCAATATAGTGTATAAGAAACTGTCTGGAATGAAACATGTAGAGCAAATGAACAATGTGTATAGGATAAGGTTATGAATGTCAGTCATGCCGAACTAGTCAGTTTTTTGGAGCTGGTCTGTTTTTGGCTTTGTAAACAAGCATCAGGGTTTTAAATTTGATGTGGGCAGCTACAGGAAGCCAGTGAAGGGAAAGCAGCAAACGAGTGACGTGTGAAGTTACTTGGAAGGTTATAGACCAGTCATGCTGCTTCGTTCTGAATAGGAAGACCAGCAAGTAACGAGTTGCAGTAGTTGAGCTTAGAGATGACAAGAGTCAGCACAAGCACCTGGGTGGCTTCCTGTGAAAGGACAGGCTGAATCTTTCATATGTTACTAAGGAGAAATCTGTATGCATGATTTAGAATGAAAACTGGCTGTCCAAAGGCTATGTCTAGGCTATGGGCAGCTTGGGATTGTAATTCCAGTAGGTTCTCAAAAGACATGGTGAGGTCATGGTGATGACTGGGAGTGTCTGGGACGTATAGAAGCTCAGTTTTACTGATGTTAAGCTTCAAGTGGTGTGCTGTCCATCCATGAAGCAATGTCTGTCAAGCATGCAGAAATGTGTCCTGAAACTTGATCAGAAGGAGGAAAGGAAAGAATTAGTTGGGTGTCATCAGCGTAGCAGTGATAGTAGAAGCAGAAGATAGTAGAAGTAGAAGTGATATTATATCACCAAGGGAGCGAGTCTACAAAGAGAAGAGGAGAGGAGTACAGAAGTACAGAGCTCTGGGGAATGCCAGTGGAGAGTCTACATGGATTGAATGTGAATCTTTTCCATGACACCTGATAGAACTGGCCTTCCGGGTATGAGTGGAACCATTTCCATGTAGAGGCAGTCATTCCAAGGCTAGATAGAATGGAGAGGAGGATGTTGTGGTTTACTGTTTCAAAAGCAGGTGAAAAGTCCAGGAGAACCAAGACAGATAACAGCTTGGCAGCTTTGGTAGCGTGAAGCTTCTCTGTCACTGTCACTGAATGTGCCCTTTTGTAGCCAGACTGATTGGGATCATGGAGCAGGTGCTGAAAGTAGATAATTGATCATACACTGCTCTCTCAAGAATTTCTGAGAGGAAATGGAGAAGTGATAGTGGCCTGTAATTAAAAGAGTGGAAGGAATAGGGTCCAGCAGGCATGTAGTTGGATTTTTGCAAGTCAGGAGGGGTAGAGGGAGGGTTAAGGAGAGAAGAAAACCGAAGAACTTGAGTGGTTCTGATGCTGATGTCTAGAATTTTTGTGTGTAGTATGATTATTTTGTCAGTGTTACTTCTAATGAGAACTTGGAAAGGTATGAGAAGAGATCTGAATTTAGATAAGTCTTCCTCCATCGCCTCTCAGCAGTTCCTAGTTCTCTTCTGTGAGACAGCAGTGCTTCTGTTAGCCAGGGGGCTGATGGGGCAGATCTTGGAGATTTCTAGGAAAGAGGGCACAAAACATTGATTGATGAGGAGTAGAAATTAAAGTATTTGTGACTGTATCTAGCAAAAGAGAAGAAAGAGAATCAACATGAGCAAGGCTAGATAATATAGTAGAAGCAAAAGATGAGGGAGTGAGCACAGATTATGATGGAAGGAGGTAGACTGGATGGGCGGGGTGTGATTAGAAATAGCTGGCAGGGAGAGAGAGAAGGATACAAGGTGGTGGTCTGAGAGGTGGAGAGGAGAGACCGTAATGTTCAGTGTTGAGGTTGGATGGGTGAAAACCAGGTCGAGAGCATTGCCTGCTCTATGAGTCAGAGGAGACTGATTGAGGTAGAGGTCAAATGATGACAAGAGCAGAAGGATGCAGAAAGAATGTAACTTGTCAAATGGAAGGCTGAAGTCACTCAGGAGAATAAGTGCGCTTCCTTCGATCAGGACTTAGCTCAGGAGGACGTCAAGTTCTTCAAACAACTTAAGGGAAACTGGAGGGCTGTAGATGACAATAATGTGACGTTTAGTAGGGTAAAATACTGTAACATCATGAAATTCAAAGGAACTCAAAAGAGTTGCAAAGGAAAGTGAAGTGAAATGCCACTTTCAGCAGTAATCCTGTGCCTCCACTCTTGCTAATACAACGCGGAGAATGAGTGAATGAAAAGACACAGCGAGAACTCCCTGAATGCCCTTCATCTCCTCTCAGAATATAAATTACTTTAAAAAATGAATATTTAATGTTTTTAATGTTAACTAAAAGTTGGTTATTTGTTTATGTAGTTCAGATGTATCCCTGTTTTAATTTATTAGTGTTAGGAATGTTCTGTCTTCCTTGTCTTTTTAGGTACCTTCATCCTTTTCCCCAGTTTAGTTTATTTCTTGTATTACTGTTTGCTGAGTGTGAGCTCAGTAAAGTAGGTGTGTGTTACAAGGTTGTTTTGACATGTTAGGCCAAATTGTTATCCAGGCTTTTTGTTAGTTTTGGAATCAGTGCTGAGAAGTAAAGAAGATAAAGCCTATGTGCTGTTTATAATGTTATCTAAACAAATGCATGGTGGTTTTTGTTACGAACAAGAACAGAAGGCATTTGCCTTTACTTTTCAGTAACTGTAATTAGCTGCAGTTATTCTTCCCAGCATATAGTTATAGCAACCGTTTTCTTTATTCCAGTCCGTTGGAGCAGCCAACGGTCAATGCTCATCCCTGTAACGCTGACAGCGCAAAGCGCTAAAGAAGGGAGGCGAATGCCGAGCACAGGAAAAACAGCGTTGGTTTATTGTGACATTCGATATATAACCAGTAATGATGAGCAACAATCACGACGACTTTGACAATGACAAAGACAGACAGAGACAGTGATATGCACACGCTTAAAAACACACACCCTTGATGAGACATAGATAACGAATAACGACAACGAAATAAACGCCACGCCGGAGAACACTCAGACACACACTCGCACAACAACCATGGCAGAAGAACACACCTCCCCACACAGATACGGGACAAAGCAAGAGGCAATGGTGGCAACCGTGACAATCCCCCAGTGAAGATCTCAGAATGTTAGAGCTCAGTTTTAACACCTTTAATTCACCATTAATCTCTAGAATCGTTTGTGTACTGGTATTTCTACGTGTTATGCTCCCGAAGCGTCAACATATATTAAACAGTCAGCTCCTTTTAAGAGCCAGGAAGATGAACATGCTTGTTCCCCCAATTACTCAAATTAGGGTAAAACTACAAATACAAGAAATAGAAACAAAAGGCATAAATACATTCCACTAGTTAATAGTAATACAAACTAACTGGATAACATCAAAAAGTTGCCGCGTCAGTGAACAATCAGTATAAAACTAGAACGCTCTCTCTACATTCAGATTTCCGGTTGCGCAACATCTTTTTTCCATGTGCGTCGAAACAAAGGTTCCGCTATCAAACATGAAACCATATGAAACAGTGCAAGAATAATGTAAACAAATACTCCAAGTTTTAAAGGTTATTCAAGAAAACAGAACATAAACAGAATAGTTTCCAACTCATCTGGTGGAAGATCTTTTATCTTACATAGTTCCAGCCTACTTGATTAACTTAGCCTATTCATTGTTTATTGGATCTTCGATTTTAAATTTAATAATTTGCTTTTATGTCTTGTTTAACTCACATTTGTTTTTTCTTGTCTCTTGATCTTTCTTAATTTTACATGCTTCTGCAGAGGTTAAATGATGCTAACTCACCGACTGCTATGGGGTTCCCCCCAGGCAGCCCCTTAACACAGCCCATCCACTCAATTTCAGGAAACAGCCACCAGATTTGGGAAACAGCAGTTGCCCATAATGCTAAGACACAGGATGTCCTTTTACTAGTTTCACCATTTCCTCCCATCAGCTTTACCATAGATCAAAACATCAAGCCTAACATGAAGACCTTGTACCATCAGCATAGTGCCATCATGCATTGGTATCAGTTGAAGATGATTCTGCTGCACTGGAGGAAAACGGAAGTTTATTTCTGTGCGGCCAAATGAGCCATCTAGCCCACAACATAAAATCAGATTAAGTAAAATAAATAAACTCTTTCTGTAGGCATATTATCTCATTTTTCCTGCATAGTCAGCTATATGACATACATTATAAAGAAATACGGTAAATTCTTAATACATGTGGTTAACATTACAATATTGCCTCTAAACTCCAGTGTGCTTCTCTTTCTTCCTGTTTCTCTCTCTCTAATCACTGAAGTCTGTTTTCCTGTTTCTCTCTGATGATTCATTTCTATTTTCTGTCTTCCATGGGCCACTGTGACTTCAATGAGGTCAAATCGAGGGCTTTGGGGTCATGAAGGCACTCAAGCCTGTGGCCTCTGGTATAATCATACTCCAGGCCTGCCCCTCCAATGGTTTCCCTCCCAAATCTGATAGCATGGGAATCATGCGGAGGAGAGGAGCAGTTAAAGTGTGTGATTAAACGAGTGATGAGAAACAGAAACAAGGAATGCATATTTGGTCCTCATTAAACATGTAAAACTATAACAAAACTAGGAACTACTCTGTACCCATGTGATGGTCTCCATAGCAATTTTATTCGCAAGCCAGTCAGGCACACCCTGTAGTGATACTCCCTGTCATTAACATAAAGAACAAGTTCTGGCACAGTATGTCTCACTAAAGACCATGGGGTTGATATGGGCTGTTGTACATACAGTACAGTTACATTTTTCTTCCTTCTGTTACACAATATATCATACCATTATTGTGGTGCCCAGTGTGGGTCAGGGGAGGATGGACTCCCCCTTTGAGTCTTGGTTCCTAAAAGGAACCATCTTCTTGCTTTCAGGGAGTTTTTCTTTGCCACTGTCACCCTTGGATTACTCACTGGGGGATTGGATTCGGACATCCATAAAGCTGCTTTGCGGCAACAGCTGTTGTAAAAAGCGCTATATAAATAAATTTGACTTTGATTTTGACACCAGTCCTTCTATTGGAGGTGAAAAGTTTACCCCAATAATTTTTAAACAAAGAACTTAAGGTATTTAAAGCTTGTTTATCTTAATATATTCCTGTTATCTAGGAATTGATGCCTATCCTTTGTACTGAATAATTTCACAAAATGATGTATTTCTTTTCAATGTTACGAGCTTAGCATTTGCAAACAAAGAATTTTAGTGCTCCAACTTTTTGCTATATGTCTTAAAATAGCACACATTTGAAAACTATTGCTTACCTAAGTTAATCAATACATAGCCTGTAGGCAAGGCCAATCACTGAAATGTGTATGCTCATCTTCTTGCCACTTCCCTTTTATGTTGGTTTGGATGAAAGGTGAAAAGGAGAATAAGAGAAGCTTCATGACTTTCTGTTACTGTGTAGCACTATTACCTGAAAAACAGCTTTACAAAAAAGCTTTAAAGAGAGAACAAACAATACAAACAGAAGTATAATCAGTGTATGACAGATAAACTAGATATAACCAAGGAGAGCTGGAAACCAAGGATAGTTCATATAACAAACTATCCAAACATCTGAAGGAGGCTGTGTACAAAAACATTTTATTCAGACACAAGCCTAATAGGTCTGTGGGAGCATATCATAGATAGACATGTACACACAAACCCAATTTCTGAATTATTCCAAATGTGGTCTGTGCCCAAAGAGGCCTTGTCATATTTCCTAAGTCAGGACTCCATTCCACAACCTTAAGGCATGTGCTTCATGAATCAAAATGACATTCCTTGGCAAACCGCCATTTGGTTTGGATGAAACATATCAGTCCCTTGTGCCATGGTCAGAGTGCACAGTCAATTTTCTTACATTTTATATTTACATTTAGGGCATTTAGCATATGCTCTTATCCAGAGCGAGTTGCAAAAGTGACACACATTTTGCACCATTCACTTTCAGTTACCTTTACAGACTCATCCTGCATCACATTTAATTCAATACATTTTACAAAAAACATACCTGCTTTTTTTATTCGTTATTTAAAAAATCAGGTTGGTACCATTTTAAAAACCAGGTTAATTTAAATCTATACCATATGTATGGCTGCATAGGAAGTAAACTTATGGAAACACTAGGAAAATAATGTCAATGTCACGGTGGCCGCCCTGGCCGCCTCCCCTGTCTCGTTTCTGTGTGGGTGTGTCTGTGTTCGTTGGTGTGATGTGGATGTTCGTGGATGTTCGTGAATGTTCGTCGAGTGCTTGTCAGTGTTATTCGTGAGTGATTGTTAGCGTTACTCGTATCACCTGTGTCTCGTCAGGGTGTGTGTATATAAGCGTGTGCATGTCACTAGGTCCTTGTCGGTCTATGTTGGGTTCGTCCTAGTCGTTGATCTGTGTGGTAAGCGTTTCTCCTTTGGTCTTATTGTGTGCGACATAAAACCGAAAATAAACGGTTCATGTAACCCATGTGCGTTGGAGTCCGTGTCGCTTGTTTCAGCTCTTCGGGACTCTGAACGTTACAGTCATACTAATTTAGTGTAGCTTGACTATAAAGATTGACGTGACATCTGACGTGTCTGTCACTTTAACGTGGTGGTTTCCTAAAAGAAATTCACTGTAGCAGAAAACCCACAGTGAGACAAACAAAGCCACATACGCAAACAGTAAACAGTCATTTCTAAAAAAAATTATTAAAAAAAAGCTCAAAAGACAAATATTAGTCTTTAGTCCCATTTGAGTTTCCAGGTCTTTGCGGTTAAGTAAGAAAACATGCTTTGATTAGCAGACCCAGTATGTTTCTTTATGAGTGCGCATTTGCGTGTAATGATGCATTTTCCACTAAGCATGAGTAAATAGATCAGTATCACCAAATGTGGCTTTTATGTTCATATATGTTGTATGGGGAATGTTGCATTGTGAAACAGTAGGTTTTCCAAGTGTCTATCACTGTGAAGACATGTTTTTTTTACCATGTAACAATATTGTAATAGACTTTTTTTTTTTTTTTTTTTTTTTTTTTGGCTTATGTGTAGAAAATGTAAACACAACAATGACTCATAGAATTGCATGGTCATTGCCCTCACAAGGTGCAAGTCCAAATCTTCTGTATAGGCTTACAGTTCCTGTTCCTGGTTTTCGTCTCTTATCTTTAATAACACATTGTCTTTCCTCCTGACTAAAGACTGGTTGGAGCCATTTATACATGCTATTCTGAATCAACTCTTTGAATTTTAGCAACAAAATGAACTGGCCTGTTGCTAAAATAACAAACTCTAAGTAAATAGTCACCATGGTTGCTATGTATTTTGGCATGATATCAGCATTATTTTTTTAAAGCAAATTACATAGCTTAAGTAAACATAAAGCAGTACGTGTGAATTGTTTGTAGCATTTTCTGTGACGGGTCTGAAAAAATTCTCTGTAAGTATTTGGAGCACAGTTCTTTAGAGGTGTAGCTGACCAAGGGAGGAAGTGGTAACGTGCAACAAAGGAGCATATGTATGTGACATGCAGTAGCTAGAGTCCTTACTAGAACTAGTAATTGCTCAATGCATTGGCTCTCCTGTCAAATTTTGTATTGATTTTAAAATACTACTACTTACCTATAAAGCAGCAAATGGTCTTGCTCCATGGTACCTGAGCAAGCTTCTGGTCTCTTATGAACCATCTTGCCTGCTTCGATCAATAGGTGCTGGTTATTTGTTGGTACCTCCGATTATGAAGACTACAGCTGGTGGCAGATCTTTCTTTTACAAAGCCTCACTGTTATGGAATAATCTTCCAGCTAGTGTTCCATCTGCCTGATCCATCTAGATGTCCTTCCTCTGCTTGAGTCTCACCAACTGAACATCACTCACTGCTGCTAACGGATAGACTTTACTACAATAAAGCACCTAGAAAATGCTCCTGTTTAACCAGGGGACACATGAGGCCCAACATCCACTTTGGAGGAACTGCTCAGTCTCGAAATTGTACTGCTAGTAGCTGGGCCATCCAATAGAGGATGGATTCCCTTTTGAGTCTTAGTCCTCCTAAGGTTTCTTTCTAATCCCCACCTAGGGAGTTTTTCCTTGCCAGGAAAAAGGACTTGGACTCATGCATTTGAGACTGCTTTGTGACATTTGTTGACTTTGACATACTGGGGGTATACTGGGTGTAATTTATTATAGAATAATTTATTATTCACATGTAACAATTTTCAAATATATAGTATTTATTAAATAGCAAGCCATAAGGCCAAATATACAACATTCAGAAGAATGACTGCAAATATAAAGACCTAAACCAGTGAGTACCGATGAAGGCCATTTTGTTTAGAGCTACACTGGAGATCAAAATTAGAGAATAACACACAATTTCCTAAATGTCACGGTCATTGTGTAGTCCTATGTGAAATTATCCTAACAGGAGTGAAATAGCAGTATTTTAAGCTTATTTCATTAATTGCATATATTCTAAAGCACAGCATAAAAAACTTAAATGATATAATTGAAAAAGAACACTGATCAAAATTAGAGAACACTT
>JAOXYF010000167.1:0-14246 GCA_028565775.1 Sternarchorhynchus goeldii | reverse complement strand
GGGGTGTTTTGACGGAGGTGAAGGTGCCGCTCAGGTGTGACAGGAGGAGTACAGACGTCTGTTTGTAAGGAAGCACAAATCATCCCAAACAGTGCTTTCTTTTGTGTACTGTTTTGTTCACATTGTTCCTCTCTTTCTCTTCTTCTCCTTCTCTCTGTCTGGGTCTCTCTTGTGCCATCTCTCTGCTCCCCCTCCCACCCCTCCATTACCGGGGGGTTGCCTCCTCTCCGGCCCTGTTCCTGGCAGGTACTACCGCATGGCTGCTCTGGTCTACTACGGCTTCCGCATGACCTCTGAGGATGTGCTCTACGACTGTCTCCCACTCTACCACTCAGCAGGTGAGCCCCTGGACTCGGCCCACCATTCCAGGCCCCAGTACTTCCTCACTACGCAAGCCTCCACTGTGTGTGTGAACCAGGACCACTTCCTGTGTGAGAGGTTATGCAAGCTGTAGCATTACTTCCTCCCTAGGGCTTGCATCTAGCTTGTGATTGTACATAAATCTTAACATCAGATTTAGTGGACTTTTTCCCCATAAGTACCTGCGAGATAACAGGACGGAAAATGCATGCGTCACCTGTGTGAGGTCATAGAAGCGAGACGGAAGGCTTGGTGACAGCGTTGTGCTCTGATTGTTCAGACTACACTACGTTAAAAAGTTGTGTGTATCTATGTCGTTGTTTTAAAAGGAGCAAAAGCTCATGGTCAGAATCACCCATCAAAACTGCTCTGAACACAGCTCGGCTTTTGACCTCATCCAATTCAAAACCAGTAACCTGTAGGCAAAGCTTGGCTACCTCAAGAAAAATAATCCTCTTCATTGCGTATAAAATGTATGTGTGATATTTTAACTGTGGTTTTGCCATTTGTTTTTTTTCTGGCAACTGCTAGCTACCTAGCGTTAGGAGTGCTAGCTACCTAGCGTTAGGAGTGCTAGCTACCTAGCGTTAGGAGTGCTAGCTACCTAGCGTTAGGAGTGCTAGCTACCTAGCGTTAGGACTGTTAGGAGTGCTAACCTAGTGCTACTGTAGTGCGTAGAGTGGAAGTGATGGGAACAGTATGGAGTCTGATGGTCATGCTGCAGTCTTATGAGGCAGGTCTAGATTAGACTCGTACACTGACATTATCAGTGGGGTTAACCGAGTCCTGTCGGCTTGAGCAGCGCCTGCTGTAGGGTCTGTCCTCCATTCTCACTCAAGCCCACTTGGATAAGGAGAGCAGGTGTTTGTTGCCCTGAAATTAAATGTGAAATTAAATGTGTCATTTATGTATAACAGGCCTTTTTTGTTCTTCTTGACAGGTAACATCGTGGGCGTCGGCCAGTGTCTGATTCACGGCATGACGGTCGTCATTAAGAAGAAGTTCTCAGCTTCCAAGTTCTGGGACGATTGTATCAAATACAACTGCACAGTGAGTGTGTGTGTGTGTGTGTGTGTGTGTGTGTGTATGTGTGTGCGCGCACGCACTGGGAGAGCGAGGAACATAGCACACTGGGGTCACGTTTCAGTTGGACAGCTCTCAGTCTTGGCCAGTTAGTTTTGATTAGACAGAAGAATGAACCTTGAATGAAATGAAACTTTGTGACACACAGCTCACATCCATGAAATTCCAGCATGTTTCAGCTCGGCCAAGAGCAACACCGGTACAAGCTTGAAAAACGCTTTTCTTTGTTATATTCATAAATAAAGTCGTATTCAGAGGAACATGGTTGAGTGCAAACATAGCATGTTTGTCATAGCATGCCTTCCACAGTTATTAACTCCAAATAGTGTTAAATTACATCAGTAATAACATGCTAAAACCGCTTTAAGTGTTAAATAGTGGTGTGGGTAACAGCCGTGTCCCGGGGTGTGTGTCAGATCGTGCAGTACATCGGTGAGGTGTGCCGTTACCTGCTCAACCAGCCCGTGCGGGAGGCTGAGCGGAAGCACCAGGTGCGCATGGCGCTCGGTAACGGCCTGCGCCAGTCCATCTGGGAGGAGTTCATGCAACGTTTCAGCGTGCCACAGATCGCAGAGTTCTATGGGGCCACTGAGTGTAACTGCAGCCTGGGCAACTTCAACAACAAGGTGGGGCTCACACACACACACACACACACACACACGCGCGTGCACCTGTGTGTTACTCTCAGATTCATCTACTCTGCATGCTGGCTAATGCACTTTCACTAGGACATGTGTAGCTTCTGTTTGAAGATTATACTGGCTGGCGTATGTGTGTGTGGTCGTAGAAGTGAGACGGCAGGCTTGCGGGTGGGGGGGGACGACTCTCCACCATTTGGTCAGGCGGAGTGTCCATCGGGGTTTCTGAGGGCACGTGTGTGGTGAAGTTTGACAGCACTGTGCTCTGATCGTTCAGACCACACCACATTAAAAGGCTGTGTGTGTCTGTGGCACTGTAATACCACAGGACGTGTGTGTCTGTGGCACTGTAATACCACAGGACGTGTGTCTGTTCTTTGCCTTCAGCAGCCTCTTCTCACCATAGCAGAACAAACGGGCAGAGAAGGAGCAGACCGGTGAAAGCCCTAGTTAATCGAGCACAGATGCCCTCATTCTCTCTGACAGAATGAATGCAGAAATTGGTCACCAAATAAATTTTGGCGCCCGTTAATTTTTCCTGGGTGGTTGACCCAAGTGATGTGTGTGTGTGTGTGTGTGTGTGTGCGCGTGTGCGTGTGTGTGTGTGTGCGTGCTCTCGTTTTATCATGAGCAGACTGGCGCCTGTGGCTTTAACAGCCGGATCCTGCCCTACGTCTACCCAATCAGACTCGTCCGTGTAAACGAGGAGACCATGGAACTCATCAGAGGCCCTGACGGAGTGTGTATACCATGTGGCCCAGGTTAGCACCCGCTGTCTCGGCGTTGCCGTGTTGTACTGGAAGAACTCTGAGCTCACCCGCCGTCTGGTTCTGTGCAGGTGAGCCTGGCCAGCTGGTGGGCCGCATTATCCAGAACGATCCTCTGAGACGCTTTGATGGCTACGTGAACCAATCGGCCACCAGCAGGAAGGTCGCCCACAGTGTCTTCAAGAAGGGAGACAGCGCTTACCTGTCGGGTGCGTTCTTCACCCTCTCTGGGGCAAGATACCGGCCTTTGAGCTGGGAGTAACACCTGTCTGACGTTCTTCTTTCCACAGGAGACGTGCTGGTGATGGATGAGTATGGGTATATGTACTTCCGTGATCGCACCGGAGACACTTTCCGCTGGAAGGGAGAGAACGTCTCCACCACGGAGGTGGAGGGAACCTTGAGTCGTCTGCTAGACATGAAGGATGTGGTGGTGTATGGGGTAGAGGTTCCAGGTACAGTGAGGATGACGATCTTTCTTCTTCCTGCACCGATTGCATTCGTTTACTCACTGTTTGAGTTCCTTCTTCCTCTCTGCGGGCTGAGTCTGCTACTTTCTAATGTTGTCTCCTCAACCCCCACCTTCTGCCCCCGCGTCTCCCTGCGGCCTCCACCAGATCGAGGCCGCGTTCTCGTGTGCTGCTTACAGTGTTTGTGCAGGGCTGTGTCCACTACGTTAGTCCAGTACGTTAGTCCTCGGGTGTAGGGTTCCACTGAGTGAGCTAATCCAGCCTAATCCAGTTCCTTACTACAACAAAACCCAAAGAGCAGAGGTTGGAAGATGGAGCTGTTCAGGAACATTTTGTGTAAGAACTGTACTGAATTGTAGTGAACTGTACTGAACTGTGACTGAGGTTTTGGTAGGACTGCCAGAATCGTTCATGGATTCAGTGATTTGTTAATTAGGAAATCAAGGGTTGGTACTGGCCTGACCTGCTCTGGTTTAGTCGAGAGTCAGCAGGTTTATTATAACGCACTCACACACACAGGTTTATTAGAACACACACTAGAACACACATGGATGTTTGGTTACACGTTTGTGTGTGTGTGCGCTCCTCCTCAGGTGTGGAGGGAAAGGCTGGTATGGCAGCGGTGGCCGACCCGCATCACAGTACGGATCTGGAGAAGTTCAGCCGGGAGCTGGAGAAAGCACTGCCTCCCTACGCCCGACCTGTCTTTCTACGTTTCCTGCCGGAGGTCAACAAGACAGGTGAGAAGTCAAACAGGTGACAGGTCAGCAAAACGTGTGTGTGTGTGTGTGTGTGTGTCACTCAGCAGGGATGATGAAGTGCTACAGCAGTAACAGAACCTAAAATCAAACCAGGAAAGATTCTCTCTCCCTTTCTCCTTCTCTCTCTCTCTCTTTCTCCTTCCCACTCTCCTTCTATCTCTCTTTCTCTTTTTCCCTCTCCTCTTTCTCTCTCTCTCTCTCTCTCTCTTTCCCTGTCCACTCAGTCCTGCCTCTCTTTGGAAGTATCTGCATTCCCACTCTCTAACCCACAGGTTCTCACCTTCTTTCTCTCAGGCACCTTCAAGTTCCAGAAGGCAGACATGCGACGGGAAGGATTCGATCCCTCTGTGGTCTCTGATCAGCTCTACTTCCTGGACTGCAGTAAGGGCCGCTATGTGGAGCTGAGCGCCGAGCTGCACAAGAACATCCTGGCAGGGAAGCAGAAACTCTGAAAGTCCGCCACTCACTCAGTCATAAAACCTCTGTCCCATTTGCTGTCCTGCTCTCTGTTACCTCAGCAACTGCAGTGAGGGGCAAGAGGGACAAATAAGTCCAATTTAGGCTCTGCCCTCTGCTTCATTTATTCACAAATCACTTCTAGGCCCTGCCCCTCTGTTATATTCATTCATAAGTAGTGTCTAGGCCCCACCCCTCTGCTCCAAAAAGTGCCCCACCCCCACCCCTGGTGGGGCAGAGAAGGGCATCTGCATCATCTCGTCAAGCAAAACAAAAACCAACAGATTAGTACATTTAGAAATCCTGAAAAGTGTGGAGTAAACCCCGGTGGTTGTAGACACGTGTCCTGGACGTGGTCTGTCGCATAGTGGAGCTCTTTCTCTTCTAGCCTGCTGCCTCACAGACCCCAGAGACCTGCGCCTCTGTCCAGCAGGTGGATGTGTGGAGGACTCGCCGACATCTGCGGTGTCTGTGGGTTTTACCCAGCATGCACCACCACCAGACCAGGCCGAGCGATACACAGCAGTGCACAGACTCAAATCACCTGCTGTTTATTTATTTCAAACCCGGCACCAAATATATTTAAGTTGTATAGTACATTTAGCATCTATTTATAAGATCTTGTATAAGTGTGTGAACATCGAGCCGCTGAGCTACCGTCCGTTTTATGATTGCCAGAACTTTCTGTCTCATTCCTCCAGACCTGTAGGTGGCAGTCTTTCTGTTTGTCTTGGTGTATAAACACTGCATAAAGTTTTTGTTAGATTTTTTTTTTGCTGATGTTGAGTGCATGTGCAGATATGAACGTGAGCAGCCTATTACCTGTGGTGTACAGTAGCAGTGTGTAGCCTCAACACTGAAGGCTGACCCCCTGACACTGACCCCCACCCTAAAACCAGCGCTCCCTGATGTCTGAAAACACTTGTAAGAGAAGCAGGAGAGCTCTCCCACTCTTCGACCCTCGCATTCCTCCTGCTGGAGCTCACAAGCATTTTACCATCAGCTCTGCAATGGTCTTACCGGCCCCGTCCCAGTCTCGGCCCCTCGCTCTCTGCTCCCTTTACCCATAACTCTTGGCCATTTGTGCCCTTCCCTCAGTCAGGCTGTGATCAGCTGTGCATATCTCTCAAATGCTCCCAGCTGAACTTCTCCAGCTGTGCCCATCTCTTGATACCCACCTGTTCAGCTCTTTCTGAGTGGCGCTAATGTTTCACTCACACCCACCGTGATGGGTGTGGCTTACCATTAGGCCACACCCCCTTAACTACTTCTTGTCTCCCCCTGCAGTTACTGTGCATCCACATTAAGCTAATTGGTTCAATACAAAGGCATCCAGCTGAACAGGGCAGTACTGTGTTGCCAGCAGGCCAAAACAGAGCAGGTTTCCAAAGGTTTCTATGGAAATTTAGACCAGGGAAGCCACAGCATTGGTCGCTGGGGTTGTCATTTGTGGGCTTAGCCAGTCAGGTGTAGCCACGCCCTCTAGCACACTTTGAGACTTGCTGTGTTTTTCTACTTTTTTTTTAATTTATGCATTTTTTAAACTGATTTGATCCTAATTATGAGGTTGACCTTTATCTACCGTTGTAAACGTGAATATTTGTTTGCATGCCGGGGGTGTGCGAGGGTGTACAAGCCCATGGTAACTACTCACCTGAAGTAGGTTTGTTGATTGTCAGTAAAAAGGTGTGTGTGTGCGCGCGCGCGTGCGTGCGCTCGCAGGGGGGAGGGCATCCAACACATCTGTTTAGTAAACTTCCCAGATCCCAGAGGATGTTTACACACACACACACACTATAAGTTATGTACAGAAATCTCATATTTAAATCCTGCAGGAACCTGTATGTTTATATATATATATATATATATATATATATATATGTATATGTATGTATATGTATGTATATGTATATGTTTATATATATATAACAAACAAACACATTAACCTGTGTTAGTGTGTTTAACCACACACACACACACCTGTGTGTTATGGTTCTTGCATTGATGTCAGTCCTACTTTTTTCTTTCTTAGTAAAAAATAAAAATAAAAACATGGGTGTGATGTGATGAGTGAATGTGATTCCCAGTGAATGTGAGTCCCAGAACTTATTTCATTATCAAGCGTTTCAGTAAAAGTTTAGATAAATATACTGCTACACCCATAACAACTACAACCCCAGTAACACTATAACAACTACAACCACGTAACAACCCGATACAAGCTCTGTGTGTGAGTGCATCACACCTGTGGTCCAGTGAACTACATGCAGCTCCTCCTCTCATCTTTTAGGGGGCAGTGCATCCCCTATTTTGACCAAAATGCAGCAAGTTTCTGGTGAGGCTTCATTCCATGAGCGACACCCATCCTCAGCACTGATTGGCTGCTACCTTGGAAATGTTTGCTGTTGTACCATTGTGCTTTTCCTTTGTCATGTATGAAATATTTGGACATGTTTATTTTTCTATGAGAATTTGTTTTTTTGCTCTTTTTGTTTTTGTTTGTTTTTTGTTTGTTCACTCAAATCCACGAAGGACCAATGAGGGATTATTAAAGTAAATATTTGAGTTAGCGTTTGACTGAAGGCAGCGGTTTATTGACATAAATGCTTTGAGTTGTGTTTGATTTTGGTGAACGGCTACCTTAAATGAAGCCAGTTTGCTTTTTAATTCTGCTCTGTTGTGTATTCTGGTTTTTAACAGAAAATCATGTTCTAACAAGTTTTAATACAAGAAATGACACACGTTCCCTGATCCTTCCTGCTACATGAATGTAGTTTAACCCCAAACCACCAAAAACTTTCTCCAGGCTGCAGCTGACAAAAACCCAACCTAACAGAAGCTGCTTCCCAGCAAGCAGGAATGTTTCAGCATTTCCCTTCTGCGTGTTGGGAGCTCTGAGCTTTCCGACAGACACGCTGCTGATAAGCAAATGTTTTCAGTGTTTTCTGTTTGGTACTCAGGAACAACTTTCACATTGTTGCAGATCAGAGAAGAACCGCGTTGGGTTGGAGACTCCGTAAACAGTGGGTGTGTGTGGGTGTGTGTGGGTGGGTGGAGGGGGAGGTGTGTGAGGTGTGCAGTGTCGCGCTGAAGTCCTCTTGTTTGAAAGACTGGCTGTAATCATTGCTCTTGAAGAAAAAATAGCATCTGAAAATCAATATTAATAAAAAAAATAAATACATAAAATTGTGGTTCATTAATATTTACAGATGGTTAGTACAAAATGATCAAAGTAATAAACGTTTTTTATATCTGTGAAGATTTACATTGAAGGGATGTTTGCAAGTCCTCAGTGCACTGCAACCTACAAGAAGCCTTCTGTAGTCTGTGCAACACACACACACCCCTGCTCATACAACGCAGACTGCATGTCGTGCCAGAGTGTGTACTCACACAGGGCAAGCACTGGGTACTAATGTTGCATAACCATCAGGAAGGCTGTAATATCACACACTGACCTCTACTACATGCAGTGTTTGTGCTAATGTAACCTGTGTGTGTGTTTGAACAGTTCTTTCATTTTTCTCCCCTACCTTTTGGATGAAAAGTCACTTTGTTAGGTCTCTCTCTGACTGGCTGGGTTGTTGAAGGGGTGTGGTCAGGCAGGCTGGCGCCGCCCCCCCACAGTCTCTGTGCTGGTTTCTGCCATCATACCCCTGTTTTCCTGGATCTAGTGCTCCCTCCTGTAACCATGAAGATCACGTTGGTCACCATCGCCATGGCGATGCTCCTGATAGACGTCTTTGCGGACATCCATCCGCAGAAAAACTTTGACCTCAAGAGGGTGAGAGGAACTTTTGTCTTTGTGTATGGGACTGGAAAAGCTGTGCTGGTGTAGGGGGTTGAAATACTGGGCCAGTACTTCAGCCCTACGTTATCTAACCAGCTCAGATCTTCCACTTAGTCTTTGAACATCTTTATTTATAATTCCAATCCAACTTTGCTAGTGTGACCAGAGAATAACGTTGTGATGATGTCCTGACCGTCCCCAGCAGACGTATTTACCCAGAGAATAACGCTGTGGTGATGTCTGGCTCTTTCACACTCGTTCTTGTGACGGGGGACAGGTTTTCTTTGGCAAAACAAGAATCTCAGTTTGTGGTTTAATCGGTTCACACTACAGAAAAGCCCTCATCAAAATGGATCAGTGTGCTGTCACAGAGGCCTCCTCATCTCCCAGCATGGGTGAATATTCATCAGTCAGTTATAAGGTTTTTCAAAAACAACCTTTTTCTTGCTGGTTTCGGAATCCTGCAGCAGGCTTGCATCAGTGTAATGGCAGTTTTGCCCAAGTTCACCAGTCGTTGGGAATAAGAGTCGCACAACTGGACTTTATAAAAAAAAAAAACAAAGCACTTTTTTTATCTCTATTAACAGTTACTATTAACAGTGCTTGGTACTCTAACTGTTAATAGAGATCAAAAGTGCCTTGGTGGACATTCCAGGTTCAGAAATTAAAAGTCCTCACTAGGATTTCGCTCAAGCTTCCTAGATTATGTTGATTCCACAAACTAATTTTACCTGCAGGCTTGTGTGAATTAGAAAATCCAGGAAGCTTGAACAAAATCCTGGCGAGGACTTTTACTTTATGAACCTGGAATGTCCACTTTTGGAAAACAGACAGTCTTGCTCAGAGCAACTTATACAAGAGTTTTGTTGTTTTCTTGTAAGATATGTCACCATGTGTATCCAGACTCTATACCATGAAAACAGAGTGTTGTAAGACAAAATGCATACATACACTCATTTAAGATACACATAAATACTGGCAGAGTTTCGAATCTGATGTGATGCCAGCTGGCATGCTGGGATTGTGTGTGACGTGAGGGTAAATCTTCCATGATGGCAGGTTTTCCTCAGCAAACTTCTGCATGCTAAAGTTAATGAATGAAAGCTCTGGTGATCTGAAGCAGGTGTGTAGGACATGGAGAACTCACTGTGTATGGGGCCAGAGGACGCACTACAGAACAAACCAAGTATAAACACCCTAGTGGTTTGTTTTCCCTCATTCCAGTTTTTACAGGTGTGTGTGGTTGTGTGTGTGTGATGGTGTGTGTTAAGTTTGCAGGTAAATGGTATCGTGTTGGCCTGGCCTACAGTTCCCCAAGCTTTGCTAGGTACAGGAGTAAACTCACGATCTCCATGGGAACAGTGGAACCGAAGGAGAACGGTGATGCTGATATGACACTTTGGAACACAAAGTGAGAACCGTAGTGAGAACAAATCTCTGAAAGATACTCGCCACTCATGTTAGCGTCTTTAGAAGATAATCCATGTGCTTAAGAGGTACTCTGTGGCTAAACATTACTTTCACTGCCACTGACGTTTTGTGAGACGAACGTGTGTAAACATGGGTCACTTTCTCTCTCTGCAGGCTGTCAGACTGTAAGAGCAAACTATACACGTACAAGAAGACTGCTGTTCCTGGCGTGTTCACATACTTCAGCTCCCGTTAGTAGAAATCTGCAGATATTTTCCAGCGACAATAGAAATGAGGATTAATTTTAAGTCACAAAAAGATAGAAAATGTGGAAAATGCGGGGCTAACAAACAAAAATCATTCATTACACTTTTGTTTAGAGGTTTAATCTGGTTTAATTAAATATTGTTATACTGCAGGTCACAGCAAGGTGAAGGACATCACAGTGGTTGAGACCAACTACACAGAGTATGCTTTGATTTTCAAGTATAAGAAGTTTAATAGGGAATATTCCCAGGTGTCTCTGTATGGTACGTTAACACCACACCACACTCACAATAGATACATCTGTCCTGTCAAAACATGCGAACCCCAGAAGGCCGTGTGTGTGTGAGAGAGACTCAGGAGGTGTTATGTTCACCTTTTGTTCCTGTTCAGGTCGTACTCAGAAGTTGAGACCAGAGTTGATTGAGAAGTTCAAAAAATTTGCCAGGCAACAGGGATTTCCTGAAGAGTCTATTCTGACCCCACTACCAGCAGGTGTGACAGGAGTCAATGTTACTGTGTGCTTGGAAATGCAGCAGTCATGTGTGTGTGTGTGTGTGTGCTTGTAAACACAGTACTCGTGTGTGTGTGTGTGTGTGTGTGTGTGTGTTTGTAAACACAGTAATCATGTCTTCACATCACTTTATTACCCTTTTCCTTAGACAACTGCCCTCCCACGAGGCAATAGGTGAGTACAAATATACACCAAGATGCTGCAATTAATTACTGCCTAGAATATATAATATTCTTACAAATAACCAAGTCAACAGAGAAAATTCAATCAAATTACTCATATTTGTATGTTAAACATCACTATGAATTATTTGAGATGAATTTGTTATTTGGTCATGTTGAGTCCAAAGCTACTATGAATACAGTTTACATGGTAATATGTTAACATACATGATAACATTATAATACCCATGCTTTTCTTTTTCTCTTTTCAGTTTTACATCGTAATGCAGTATGCATGCATGCACACAGATATGCATGTATAAACACGCATGCATGCACACAGATATGCATGTATAAACACGCATGCATCCACACAGATATGCATGTATAAACACGCATGCATGCACAGATATGCATGTATAAACATGCATGCATCCACACAGATATGCATGTATAAACACGCATGCATGCACAGATATGCATGTATAAACACACATGCATGCACACAGATATGCATGTATAAACACGCATGCATGCACAGATATGCATGTATAAACGCACATGCATGCACACAGATATGCATGTAAAAACGCACATGCATGCACACAGATATGCATGTAAAAACGCACATGCATGCACACAGATATGCATGTATAAAAACACAAAAACACGCATGATTCATGTTTAAATAATATTACATGTAATTTTTTTTTTTCATTTTAATTATGAAGGCCTCCATAGAAATCAGCTGTGTAAACCCCCAGGATGCACAAGACATTTACACACATAAACACCTGTATCTTCATAAAGTAAACAATACCAGTGTTGATTTTTTTATTATATTCGTAGCTGTCAGTTGTTACTAACAGAAACGTAAATAGATTTTTATTCACCCTTGGCTGTCTGTATATTGCTTGGACGTGTGTGTGTGTGTGTGAGGGGGTTCATTTGCATATGCATGAGCTTTTCTTTTCTGATGAATAAATAATATTACAAACAAAACCAGTTAATTATAGAACTGATGGCTGTGTGTAGTGCACTTACACCTACATCCAGAGTGTGTGTGTGTGTGTGTTTCTTGTTGCTTTTAGCTCTAGAGCTAAAAAGTTCAAAGGAATCTAGATGTGTGTTGTACCCTAACCCTAACCCTAGCAGACCAGAGCGTGTTTTCAGAAGTTCTTTCTCAGTGAAATCCACTGCACTGGAATGTTCTGTACTTGGACTTCCATTCCATTAGATAGGTTTAGTGCCTATTAAGTTTAAAACCCGTTTTGTTCAATCATCACCAGAAACATCCACAAACAGTGGTGTAAGTCCTGTGAAGATGAGTCACGGTGAAGATAAGGTGAACTTTGCTCTGGACATTTGATTTGTTCTTCTCACTGGGGCCACAGCACACATACCCTACAGGCCAATGTCCTCCGCAAGAAGAGGAGGAGGAGGACCATGACGACGAAGAGGACGGAGGTAGGAACAAGGCACGAGTCCTCATCTGGTCATAACAGCTCAGAGGCTCAATCAGACGGAGGCGTGTAGAAATGCTGTCTGTGTTCGTGGTTCTGCTGCTTGGGGTCTGTGTGGATCTTCTCCATGCTGGACCCCTGTCCTCTACACCTCTGCTTCAGACCCAGGAGAACTTTGACGTAAACCGGGTAAGCACGTGAGACCCACGCAAACTACAGTGGGACTACAGTTACATGAACTACAGAGTGAAACTAGCACAGCTACATGAACTGTTTTAAGGGATGTTTGGGTTTGTCGTTTTTTGGAGATCTTTCTGAGTGGATCACACAGCTTCCCTTCATGTGCCGTTAGATGATGTGGACAGTTAAAAGCCAGTGGAACTGAAACTGTCTAAAATTGCATGTTCATCTCCTCGTTCTCATGTAGAAGTCTCTACCTCGCTGTCCTCTGTATTAATCAATACCAGCAAGAGCTGATCTTTCCCCACTGGCTGTAAGCAGAACGAATGTTTATCACTTGATCAAAGAGCAAAAGTATGTTTACATATAACAATTCCCCTGTATGCACACAAGAACATCTGACTCTGTAGATCTTAATTTAGTTCAAGAAAGTGTCTGAAAGTTACTTTGCCAAGATACAGATATTCTGAAGTGAAGATTTCTAAACTACCTCTTGCCTGAACTGCTCACACACTAACACACATGTAACTAGATGTTCTGACTGGTGTTTCTGGCAGTTCTTGGGAAGGTGGTATGACGTTGCCTCTGCGTCCAACTGTCCATGGAGGAGCAAACTCAAAGCAGCTTCTCCAGTCGGCTCACTGGAGCTCCAGCTCAGCGACTCGCCAAATGCCCTCAACATGAAGCGAATCATGACCAGGTCCAACTCCACAAATTCCACTGTTACCTGCTTCCCTTACATCTACTTACACACACACACACACACACACACACAACAAAACTCTCTAGTTACTGACCAAAGATGTTTGGATGTACATGCCACACTTCTCCTGATGTTCCAGTGACCAGAAGGTGTGTGTGTACCGCTGCTGAAGGTCTGTTAAAAGTTTGTGTAATGCTACTCCCACAGACATGGCACGTGTAAGGAGATCTCAGGCAGCTATGAACTCACTGAGACACCGGGACGATTCTACTACCACAGCGTTAGTGAGTATGGCGTTCTGTCAGTGTGAGAACTCAAGAAAATTAACCCTAACCTAACCCTAACCTAACCCTAACCATAATCATAACCATAACCCTTACCTAACACTAACCCTAACCCTAGTCAAAAACAACCAGGTAAAACTCCAGCACAAGTACCTCAATGAAAAGAAACTGTATAAAGATCCCTGCTGTTCACAGAACTCTGTGTCCAGCTCCAGGTCCAGTTATAAACACGTGTGTGTGTGTGTGTGTGCGTGCGTGACAGAGTGGTCGGCTGACGTGGATGCCTATGTGGTGCACACCAACTACGACGAGTACGCGCTGGTCGTCATGCTGAAACAGCAGCGCCATGGCAACAAAACCATGTCTGTGAAGCTGTATGGTGAGAGTCACAGCCTTGCACTGGTAAAGCGGGTCATAGGTCGTTCAGTTACTGCGGCAACTTTGAGTGCGATTGTGACAGGTCAGTGGTGTCCAGCCTGAGACATGAGGAGCAATGGGCAGCACTTGACCCTCTGGTGCCCTCTGGTGAGAAAGAGCAGGTAATGCAATGTACAGTGCAAAGCCAGAACTGACACCAAGAACCACTGACAGAGGCCTAGCGGAGTACTAGAGTGATATTCAAAAAAATCACATTTACAAAGCAACTTTTACAACAACCATTGTGTCAAAGCCCCCAGTGATCAAGCAACTGTGTCAAGGAAAAACTCCCTGAAAGCAAGAGGAAGAAACCTTGAGAGGAACATAGACTCAATAGGGGGGGGTTATGGTTATGGTTGATTTCCTCCTCTGGCCAAAATCTTATTGCTCGATATTGCCCCCTGCAGGTCGTAAACGGGAACTGCGCCCCACCCTAATAGAGGATTTCAAGACCCTTGTGGCTGAGCAGGGGTTGAGTGCCGATTCCATCTCTATTAAAGAGAACAAAGGTACACACACACATAT
>JAOXYF010000164.1:3330-14303 GCA_028565775.1 Sternarchorhynchus goeldii | reverse complement strand
CATATATTTCAGCTGGCAACCTATCAACCCAAAAGGGTGAAAAGGAGGGGATCCCAGGTGAAGACCAACTGGATTTCCAGAAAAATATGCATCTGCCAGAACAAGTACCATGAGTTTCCAAGCATGCACAATTTGTATAGCTAACTGTAACTAGTCATCAGTGCAACATTAACATGTACTTAGTTATTCATTCATTAATATTACTGTTGCTAACTTAATTAAGAAATTACACACTGGGTGTTCTGTATTTATATATGTTGTATTTGGTAGTGTAGGTGCAGTCTGTTGTTTCTGGGTCCATCCCAATACGGTTTGGCGATGAACCATCAGCAGAGCCATGGCACTAAGTCTCTGGATATCCAAGTGGTGTTCTGAAAATCAAGTGGGCTTTATAGACAAATGGAAGAAGTTGGTAAAGTATTACCAGCTATGATTGAACCTGTTCTAATGGTAATTAACACATCCATTACCATGGGTCACATGCCCAAGATCTGTAAACTAGCAGTTATTAAACCTCTAATCAAGAAACCAAATCTCAATCCAAATATATTCTCTAGTTACAGACCTATATAGAATTTATAATTTCTATCTAAAATCATACAAAAACCCATAGTCCAACAATTATGCTTATATTTGCATAAGAATCACATATTTGAAAAGTCCCAATCTGTATTTAGGCTCCACCATAGCACTGAAACCCACCATAGCCCAAATTAAGGTAACCAATGATCATGTTTTCTCCTCCTTGCTTTGGACCAAGGTTATGTATCTCTGTTAGTGTTTCGTGATCTTGGTGCAGCTTTTTACATAATAGACCACAATATTCTGCTAGAAAACATGATTGTAATCTCAGGAACAGCCCTATCATGGTTTAAGTCTTACATAACTGAATGATATCAGTTTGTAGAGCTAACAATGTTTCCTCCAAACAAAAGTGAAATATGGAATTCCACAAGGATCCATCTTAGGACCATTATTCTTCATATTATATGAAGTGTTTTCCATACAGTAAAAGCGGGAAATTAGTTTCAGGAACCTGAAAAATATTAACCTAGAGTCTATGATAAAGGGCTTACAACATCTCCTTCAAGCAAATCCATCATCAGCCAATGATGCAGTGGACTTGTATAACAGAACCTTAAGTAGTGTTCTGGATTGTCATGCTCCTGTCAAATCTAGAGCAGTTACTTTCTCTCAATCTACTCCCTGGTTCTCTGAAAATCTAAGGAATATGAAGACAGCTGGTCGTGTCCTTGAGCGACGTTATAAAGTTTCCGGGCTCACTGTTCATAGGATCGCCTATCGTGAGCATCAGAAGTCCTATTCAGGGTCTCTCAAAGTGTCTCATTCGCAATATTACTCCAAAATTATTACAAATGAAATGGGAAATTCCAAAAAGCTGATTTCAACAATAAACCTCCTCCTCAAACCCCAAGTTCTCCCGCCACTTAAAATCACACATGAGCAATGTGATGAATTTATGACTTTCTTCTCAAAGAAAATTGACACAATTTGCGGTGCATTACCAACTTCTTCCACTATACCTGTGTGGGTTGCTTTGTTACAGTCTGAGGTCTCGGTGCTTCTGAGCTGTTTCCCTGTTGTCTCACAGAGAGAGATTGAAGACACAATCAGAGGCATAAACTCTTCCACCTGTAATCTGGATCCTTTTCCCACAGCCATGGTGAAGGCTAACATCGCCATTATAAGTCCTCTGATTACTACTGCAATAAACCACTCTCTCCAAACTGGTCAAGTTCCTATTGCTCTAAAAACTGCTATAATTAAACCCCGGCTAAAAAAATTCTCCCTCAACCCTGATATCATTGTAAACTACAGGCCAATTTCAAACCTTCCTTTCCTCTCCAAGGTCTTGGAGAAAACAGTTGCAGCCTGTCTTCTGGATCATCTCAGGCATAATGATCTTTTTGAGAAGTTCCAATCACGTTTCCGCTCTGCCCACAGCACTGAAACTGCCCTGATCAGAGTTACAAATGACCTATTAAGTGAAGTGAAGGCTCCCCTTCACTTCTTGTCCTTCTGGATCTGTCTGCAGCATTTGACACTGATGATCATGGCATACTTCTGAACAGGCTTTGTTGCATCATTGGCATCAAAGACACTGCATTGGACTGGTTTAAATCATGTCTAATGGACAGAACAGAATTTGTTGAGCTTGGGAAAGCTAGATCTCAGACTCACTCAGTGACCGGTGGAGTCCTGCAGGGATCGGTCCTTGGCCCCATCCTTTTTATTCTGTATTTATTGCCACTGGGAAATGTTATCAGACGCTATGGAATTTCCTTTCATTGCTATGCAGATGACCTACAACTTTACCTGAAAGTTGGCTCTTCACCATCATTACTGTCATCGATTTCTCAGTCAACAACCCCTCTCACACAACTTACTGACTGCTTGGAGGAAATTAAAGTGTAGTTGGCCCATAATTTTCTTCAGCTGAACAGTGCAAAAACCGAGGTAATTATGGTTGGAACCCAACAACAGATTCGGCTATCCCATGTTTCCAGAATTACACTCTTTGGACAAGACATTTCTTTATCGTCTACAGTCAACAACCTGGGTGTTAAACTGGATTCACAACTCACATGGTCATATTAAACATATATGTAAGACTGTCATATTAAACATATATGTAAGACTGCCTACCACCATCTCAGAAATATTGCTAAGCTGCGTCCCCTATCCTCAGTCTGTTTGATGCTGAAAGATTGGTCCACGCTTTTGTGTCCTTAAGACTGGACTACTGTAATGCTCTTCTCTTGGGGCTGCCTAGTAAGAGTATCCAGAGATTACAGTATGTTCAAAACAGTGCTGCCAGGATCCTGATGAAGGTATGCAAAAATGAGCACATTACACCTGTTCTTCAGTCTCTTTACTGGCTCCCTGTGACTAAGAGGACTGAATACAAGGTTCTCCTCCTTACACACAAATGTATTCATGGTCAAGCTCCCTCTTACTTAAATGAACTGCTAGTACCACAGACACATTTACGAGCCCTTTGCTCTGTGCATCTCCACCGTCTTCTTCTAACCAGAACAAAACTTAGTACCATGGGTGACTTTTTGTTCTGCAGCTCCACGCCTTTGGAATGACCTGCCTGACCATCTGAGGAAACCTCAGACAACTGATTGTTTTAAAAAGGGACTAAAGACATATCTTTATAGGAGGGCATATGGACAATAAAGTATTATATTTTATTAGTTTTATTTTATTTTTGATCATTATCTTTTAATCAATGTTTTTACACTGTGAGCACTTTGAGATTTATTACAAATGAAAAGTGTGACAGCAGGGCGGAGGGAGCAGAGACAGGCACTATGGGGAACATGCTTCAAGAGAGTTTATTAGCTGGGTTGCCAGTAGTGCACAAAACATAAATGTAAACACAAACGCTTGGAAGAGCAGACAAATAGATGAGTCCGGTAAAACCGGCGAGACTGTGAAAAGAGCAACTTGAACAATAAACAGAGCACAGCGTGAGCCAGCAGAGGCCGTGAAGCAGTTCACAAGTTGGGCCAATGTACAGCAATGTGTGTGTTTGTTGAGCGTCCCTAGGTAGTCCGTCAGTAATGAGTGACAGGTGCGCTCAATACATAGGGGATTGGGAGCGAGGCAATGAGTGATTGGTGGGCGTGGCTTGGGAGCTGGGAGTCCGGCGATTTGTGACAGAGCCCCCCCCCAAGGACCCCGGCCGCCTCCTCGATGGGGGGCGTCCAGGCCGTCGCAGAGCCGGGCGGTCTGGACGGGAGCGATAGAAAGAGGCAACGAGTCCGGGGTCCAGAATCCGAGAGGCGGGGACCCAGCTCCGTTCCTCCAGACCGAATCCTTCCCAGTCAACAAGATATTGGAGTCCGCCCCGCCTGTGCCGGGAGTCCAGCAGGGCCCGAACTCTGTAGATCGGTCCGTCCTGCAACACAACAGGAGAGGGAGGGGCCCCTGTAGGCCCTTCCTCTTCCAATGGCCCAGGGCGCACTCTCTTGAGAGCCGACACATGAAAGGCCGAAGACGCACGGCTCCCACGGTAAGCTGACCCTGTAGGTGACATCGTTAATCCTGCCTGTGATGGGAAAGGGCCCTTCATACTTGGGGTCGAGCTTACCCGAGGGTCCCAGTCTGCCATCCTTGGTGGCGACCCAGACTTTGTCACCTATGTTGAACCTGGGGGTTTCCCCTCGTCTCCGGTCTGCCTTTCGCTTGTAGTCCGCGATGGCTTTGCGGAGGCGTTGAATAGATGTGTTTCCTCCCAGACCCGCTTGCTGTTCCCAAACCATTCGTCCACTGCGGGTTGTTCAGAACGCTGGGGGTTCCACGGATATAGCGGGGGCTGGAAACCAAGCACACACTCAAAGGGGGTGAGACCCGTACCTACGTGCTTCAGGGAGTTTCGGGCATATTTGGCCCAGGGGAGGTACGTGCACCAAGTGCCCGGGTGTCCCTGGCAATATAAACGCAGGAACTTACCCAACTCCTGATTTACGCGCTCCACCTGGCCATTCCCCTGGGGGTGGTAGCCCGAGGTCAGGCTCACCGCCACATTGAGGCGGCTGAGAAGCTCCCGCCACACCCGGGAAGTGAATTGAGGGCCTCGGTCCGAGACAACGTCCTCTGGGAGCCTGAATTGCCGAAAGACGTGGCGGAAGAGGATGTCAGCGGTTTGCCAAGCTGTGGGGAGACTTGCGAGAGGCAGAAACCGGACCATCTTTGAGAACCGGTCTACTACTACCAATATCACGGTGTTACCTTCAGATGGGGGCAGGTCGGTGACAAAGTATAGCGCGATGTGGGAGCAGGGTCTCCTCGGGGTAGGCAGCGAGTGTAGTTTTCCGGCTGGAGGAGTGCGGGGCACCTTGCTGCAGGCACACTCCGGGCAGGAATTCACTGAGCGCACCACGTCTGCGTGCAGGCATGGCCACCAATAGCGAGCACCCAGTAGTTGTCCTGTTCCCACCGAGGTATGGGCCCAGACTATCAAGGCTGACCTGAGACGGAGGGGCACAAAGAGTCGGTGGGGAGGGCAGTCAGGGTGCGGGTTGGCGTTCCTGATCTCCCGATCCAACTGCCAGCTGATATTGCCTAAAAAACAGGTAGGGGGCAGCACAGGTTCTTGAGACGTTGGCTGGGCCTCGGGTGAATGCTGGCGTGAGAGGGCGTCCGCTCGGGTGTTTTGGTCTCCTGGCCGGTAGGTGACCTGAAACACAAACCTTGAGAAAAACAAAGACCACCGTGCCTGTTGAGGGTTCATTCGCTTGGCGGTCCTCAGGTACTCGAGGTTCTTGTGGTCCGTGATGACTGTGAACGGATGCTCCGCACCCTCCAGCCAATGACGCCACTCCTCCAGAGCCAGTTTCATTGCCAACAATTCCCTATCTCCCACGCCGTAGTTCCATTCCGCTAAGGAGAGCTTTTAGTAAGCAACAGGTTTGGGCTTACTCCCTTCCTTGGGCCGCTGAGATAGTACAGCCCCCACCCCAGAGTCCGAAGCATCTACCTCCACGATGAATGGGCGCGAAGGATCCGGCTGTTGTAACACGGGGGCTGTGGTGAAGGCTCTTCTTAGGTTGTTGAAAGCCTCCTCCTCTTCAGGACCCCAATGCAGAGACCTCCTCTGTCCCCTCAGGAGGTCTATTAGGGGCTTCGCCATGGTGCTGAACGACCTAATGAACCTGCGATAGAAGTTTGCAAACTCCTTCCTGTTCGGGAGTTGAGGCCATTCAGACACCGCCTCCACATTGCACGGTTGCATACTTACCGCCCCTTTCTGGATGATGTAACCCAAGAAGCTGACCTCTGCGAGATTGAATTTGCACTTTTCAAGTTTGCAATACAGTTGGTTACGCATCAATGTACTCAGGACGGCTCGTAAATCCCGTGCATGTTGGTCAGGGGAAGAGGAGTAGATCAGTATGTCATCGATGTAAGCGACGACTGATCTACCCAAATATTCCCGCAAGACCTCGTTACTGAATGCCTGGAAGACAGAGGGCGCTGTGGCTAGGCCATACGGGAGTACCAGGTACTCATAGTGTCCAGTGGCCGTGCTGAACGCGGTCTTCCATTCATCGCCCTCCCTGATTCTTACCAGGTTGTAGGCATTGCGGAGGTCTAGCTTAGTGAAGATGCAGGCGTTGCGAAGCTGTTCCAACGCCGCTGGAACTAAGGGGAGAGGATAGGGATACGGTTTTAGCAACACATTAAGGCCCCTGTAATCCACACATGGGCGTAGACCTCCGTCCTTCTTCTTAACGAAGAAGGTGCTTGCAGACGCCGGGGAGGTGGAGGGGCGCATATACCCCTGGGCCAGAGCCTCCTGGATATAACGAGCCATGATCTTCTCCTCCTCCTGGGACAGAGGATAGGCCTTACCTCGTGGTGGGACCGCGCCTTCCTTCAACTTCACCGCACTGTCCCAAGGACGGTAGGGGGGAAGTTGCGTCGACTGCTGAGGACTGAAAACGTCCACCAAGTCCTCATACTGGGGAGGTATGCATTGGTGCTGGTCGGCGTAAGGGCTTTCAATGGACGTAGACCCGATGCAGGTCTCCTCCTTCATGTGCGTCCTGCTTAACAGGCGACCCTCCTTCCATGAGAGGTGAGGTTCATGGCTCCTTAGCCATGGGAGACCTTGAGTAACAGGCTGGGAGAGGGAAGGCAGTAGGAAGAAAGAGCGACGCTCGTAATGGTTACCGAACTTTATTGCGAGTCGGGAGGTTTTATGCGTGATGAAACCACCGCCAATGGGTCCTCCGTCGATGGTAACGATGGTTTTCGGGACCGGGAGAGGAATCGCACAAGCTCCAATTCGCCGGGCATACCCTTCATCCATTACTTCGGTGGCCGCACCTGAATCCACGACGGCTGAAACACAATGAGTGCTTCCACGGTGGATAATACAAATGGGAAGCCCGAATAGGTTTGATGGGAGTGTACTCACCCGGGAGTCGTCCTTAGAACAGGATTGCGAGGCTTTACCGTTAGCGCGTCCCAGCTGCATAGGCTCCTCAGGTGGTAGTGGTTTAGGAGGGGGTGTAGCCTGCGCAGGGAGTTGCGGGCGGTGTTTCTCGTCGAGCAACCTGTCGTAAGTGATCGCCTTGCTTACTACCGCGTTTAGATCCTCTCCTTCAGTCCTCGCGGAGAGCTCAGCACGGAGATCCCTTCTCAGTCCGTAAACGAACGCGTCTATAAGTGCCGCATCATTCCATTTCGTCCCGGCTGCGATGGTCCGGAACTCCATGGCATAGTCAGCTGCGCTGCGCGTTCCCTGCCTGAGTCGTAGTAGGGCTTGTCCACAGACCCTCCCCTGTCTGGGATGGTAAAACACAGCCTTCATTTCCTTCATGAAGGCATCGTAATTTGACATCAGAGGGGAGGTACCTATAACCAGGGTGGCACCCCAGGTTAAAGCCTTTCCAGACAACCTGGAAATAATGAAGGCTACCGTGGCTGCGTCCGGCAGGCTAGGTTGGTATGAAAAGTACAGTTTGTACTGCACCAAAAACCCCTCACAAGCCTCCGGATCACCGTCGTACAAACCAGGTACAGCGAGGTGGCATCGGAATCCTTCCGCTATCGACGGGCGATGTCGACGGGAGACCTGGGCGATGTCGGGTGTTTCAAGGGTAAGGGTCTGAAGGTGCTAAGAGTGATCGTGTCGATCCTCGTCCTCAGCTGGGCTAATTCCTCCTGTATGGGGCTCGTCGCCGTCGAAGGAGGCTCCATGGAGGAAGAGGGCACCGCTGAGGTGGCTCTGCTCCACTTTGGCTGTACATTCTGTGACGGCAGGGCTACTTGTTTTCGTATTAATGAGTGACTGTATGATTTAGGTGATGGAACATAATGAGCAAGGATTGGGAACCTGAAATACAGACTATTTCAAGGTATACTTGTGAATTAATTACAAATTTTCTTAATTTCAGAAACACTTCAATTCCTGCTTCAAAAAGTAGACACTGTTGTTGCAAACCAGAATGAAGCTTGGGGTGTGGGCAGGGGGACCAGGGGTGCTGATAAGGGTCTCCATCCAGTTCATTAATTCTCCATCTGCCTCTGGATGAGTAGGAGGTGGTTGTTCCGGGGCAGGTAGCAGGAGAGCCTCATCAATCCTTAGTTAGTACCAAGGACAGCCATTAGCTCTGTAAAAGTAAAGCGAGACAGTTCTGTATGGGACATAAAATATAGACATTTCAGAAGCATGGTACCAGCAACTCCAGCTGTTAACTATTACAGCTTAACTAAAAGGGCAGAACCAGAAGGGAACACAGATGTGGGGGCACCCTGAGACGATGGCCTCCCTCCACCCCACCATCAACAAACTTGAGTGAACATGTGCACGACAGCACCAGAGTCTCAGAACACCATAAAACCCTCTGCCCATGAACCCCTGGATCTGTAACCTTTATCTAAGGGGGAATATCAATTACCAAATGCTAAACTAAATAAGTAAGTTTTTAGTCTAGACTTAAGGATTGAGACTGTGTCAGAGTCCCGGAGATTTTCTGGAAGGCTGTTTCATAGTTGGGGGGCTTTGTAAGAAAAGGCTCTTCCCCCTACTGTTACCCTGTTAATTGATGGAACCAGTAAGAAGCCAGCTATGGGAGACAAACTAGGAGACAACTTATAGCTAAATACAGCTCAGAGCATTGACCATTTTCATACCGTCAAACATCTTTAAGAGACGTCCGGAAGAAAGTGGTGGGTGCTTATTTAATTAATATATGTTAATTCATGAGGTTAACATGAACTTGAGTGTCATTGTTTGAACCATTGCATTGTTTGAGAATTAAAAAATGTGGTAGCACATAAAAGATAAAAAGATATTGACATAAATATTAATTATACAGATAGAATTAAAAAAAGTTAATGACATTTATTTTACAGATAGAATTTTAAGATGGCAAATATTGCTCACAGTGACATTAAACTGCTCAATTAAACTCTTTTTATAGAGATAAATTGCCTGTTTACTGAAAATATCTGGTTAACTAGATTGCTTACTTAATACAATTATAATTTTACAGATTCACTATCTCAACCTTCTAGTATATATAATGAATATAATGAAGGATCTCCCTACGCAAGTACATCCTCGTCATTCTGCCTCCAGAATTCTAAACACCTGTTTGTTTTTGTAAAACTAAAAAGGGCATGCAGATAAAAAAGGGCAGCACAAAACATCTATCCAAATGTTTACCCTTTTATGGAAATGCAAATGAGCTTTGGAGACAAAAATACAAATTAATCCTTAAAGATTCAATGTAAGAAACTATTTTTCTGCTGTAATATCCCATCTCTGTGGGAAGGCCACAGGGCTTCATTTTAAAACTAATATTAAAACTAATAAAAGCTAAGGTTATTTTATCTAATGTTAGAAAGATATATCCATAATGAACCTTTAAAATGAACCTTTATATAAAATATGAACAGAGAGAGAAGGGAGAGAGACAGAGACAAACATGAGAGAGAAAGGTTCTGGTATTCATTGAGGATGGCATGACTCTACAGACACAGATTTACAGCCAAAAGGCAGATGGAGAAAAAAAACAGTGCAGCAGAGGGTGAAAATAGGGATAAAAAAAGAGCAAAAGAAGAGATGGTATTTATAATGTTGAAGGCTTTACGGCACATTTATATGTTTCATAGTTTATGTAATGACTGTGTGTATGTGCATGTGAGCTATGTGCAGATGTCCGTCTATGTGTGTGTTGTTCTTCTAATCCTGGTAACAGCAGTGTAGTCTTTCTCAGTAGATAGGGGTGGAGAGAAGGATGAGAGAAGTGTCCTGTTATCCACAGGGAAAAAAGCAACAACAGACAATCCAACAGATGGGAGGAAAGTGAAGAAATTGAAGCAAAAGAGAAGAAAAACAAAGAAAAGCTGAAGAGGACGAGCTGGTACGAATTTTCCCAACAATTTCAGAAAGAATCATAGGGGTTAACTTCATAGTCTTGTTGATGTTACACAACATCTGCTTTCATTTAGATGAGTTTTTTTTATGTCCACACAGTGTGAAATATTATGAAGTTGTTATGCTGCTAAATATGTTGAGTAAGAGCAAATAAATTATTTACATTTATTTCTGTAGAAAGTACTCATCAGTGGATAAACCGAGCTTGCAGTCACCCACATACATCTGAACCATCAGGCACATACTGGTGTGAAGTGATACAATGTCCTGTGTCTGTTTTACCCATATCCTCCCTCGGTGTGATTAGGTGAGATCCATCGTGCTTTACAATGAAACTGCAGCTACTACATCTGATCTTCCTGCTGCTTATGACCTTTCACTTCAGCATAACTCTTGTAAGTAACCATGCACAAGTATTATTGTTTGTTTTTGGAGTAGTACAAACCAAGATGAGCAAATCATAGGATTCCTAACATTCTCTTAATATTCTTGCATATCTTTCACACTTCAGTTCAGTTAAGAGAATAAGCGTGACAAATATATGACGTATTATTTTTTTGTTTGTTTGTTTACTTAGTGTTGCTGAGTTTTGGAATATTAAAAACATACAACAGTGAAATGTTAAACAGGAGCATTGAATGTTGTAGAATTTGCAAGAAAGAGAATTGAACAGAAAGAAAAACAAAAGGAAGAAACCCTTTTCTTCTCTTTTACACAGTCATGAGGCTGTCTTCAATAAAAATAAATAAATAAATGAATGAATAAATCACAACCCTCCTGCCCACCCTCTACCACCATTACATTTTTCTGCACACATGGGCTCCAGTACTGTAGTCATTTTATGGAATGCAGCAATGAAGGGAAAGAATTGTTTAAGGTAGACAGTAGACTATTTAAAGACTTGGTTAGATCAGTTACAGGCTCCTGAACACAGTGTTTAAGAACTGTTTAAGGTGAAAAACATGACTGATTTTGTAGACTATTTAAAGACTTGGTTAGATCAGTTACAGGCTCCTGAACACAGTGTTTAAGAACTGTTTAAGGTGAAAAA
>JAOXYF010000163.1:3342-14312 GCA_028565775.1 Sternarchorhynchus goeldii | reverse complement strand
CAACACTCTTAATAAAACCCTTTTAAGTATGTTCCCTGCAGCGTCCGCCTTTGCTCCCTCCACCCCGCCGTCACACTTTAAAAATTTTTTTTTTTACAAAATGATTTAATCATTTATTAAATAAGTGATCAGCAGGTAATAATTATTTCTAGTTTTGGTCAAATTTATTTTAACTTGTGAAAGGATACATTTGGTGCAGTTACTTCTGTAATTGTAATACTTATTGAAGGACAAAAAGAGCTTAACTATTTTCCATATAGTCTTTTATAGGAAAACTTTAAATCGTCTTCCCAATGTAATAGAAGTTCTTCTAGTGAAAATAGTGGTACCAATCTGTTGTAGAGAAATATCACTTTTACTGACTTATGATACTTTGATTTTTTATTGCAGTGGATTTGAAAGTAGTTGGTCCAGATTATCCTGTTATTGCTGTAGCTGGTGAAGATCTGGTTCTGCCCTGTTCTATACAAGGCAGCTTCAATGCTGAGAACATGACAGTGGTGTGGCGCAGGTTGTATCATGGACACACTGAAGAATCAAGGGATTTAAGGAAACGGGAATATAATCTAGTGCATCGTTATGAAGATCATAAAGACAGAAATTATGCACAATTAAAGTCCTACAGAGGGAGGACAGGCCTGTTTAAAGAAGAACTTCAGAAAGGGAACATCTCACTAAAGCTTTCAACTGTCCAACGTTCTGATGAAGCAGTTTACAAATGTTCAGTTGAGTCTACTGGTTGGTATAACAGTGTCAATGTTTATGTCAGGATGAAAGGTAAGAGCTTCCACAGTTTTACTTTTTGAAATCTTTTTTTTCCAATGAATGCATGCATACTATAGTTTCTTACAAGTGACGCAATAAATATCGCTATACTTATTGTACTGTGGAGTTCGCTTCATCAGCAATCAACATATAAAAAATAATATATCTTGGATATCATTTCTTCTCCTCAGTTACTCTTAAGTCTGTAAAGTACTTCAGTCCATTTCTTGTCTGATTTGTATTTTAGAAAAAGATTGCCTTGCTTGGAAGATTGCGGTCATCTGCATTGCAGTTCCTGGTGTTTTATTAATTGCATTTATAACTTACATATTGAAAGGTAATTTTTTAATGGATTCACCAGAATTACTTTCTTGAGTACCATGTTGTATGACCCGATTTTTGTTATAATCTTATAGGGGAGTCAGCAAAATATTTCATATCATCTTTAAAAACAGAAAGTCACACCCTGAACAAGGTTGAAATTAGCAATGGGTTGACTGATTCAGAATCAGAACGGCCGCCTGCCGTAATGACGAGGTGAGCATTCTTATTCTGGAAAGAAAATGTTAAGGAATGAAAATGCTGTAGACAAATTGGCTGCATTTAATAATAATAAATACATTACAAATGTGGCTGTAGGCTAAAAGCATACCTTTGATCTCTCACAGAGATAAGGGTGATAAAGTCACAATGGACTTTCTCTCTCTCTCTCCCTCTCTCATTTTCTTTCTTGCCCACTCTTTCTTTCTCTATCCATTCATTATTATGTTCCTGTTATTCTTTAAGTGAATTATCTCATTGTAATATCTAACCAATTGGAATATGTAACTAATTGGCTGGTAAGATTCAAATAAACCATGTTACCTTAAAATTTGCATGAAGCTAAACTTTTCATCCAGTATTATATAATGTAAATGTTTAATAATTCACTGACTAGAGAGATGGTTAAAGAGATTTCCAATACCAAATCTCTGCAATGTACCCAAACTGCTTTGCAAGTTTACTGGGTTAAAATTTAAATTAGGATAACCGAACAGTAAACTTATGACAAAGCAGGCTGTTTTGGCCTTTAAGAAATTTGTATAATTGGGTTTGCATATTCATGATTTATTGCTCAGTTATGCAATAGAATGTGCTCTTTATAACACATTTGTAACCTGGAGTTGGTTGTAGGTAAGCAGGGTAGGGGTAAGTAAATATAATTTACTTACCCCTATCCTGGATAAGTAAATTATAATAACTAAAACCCCCTACATGGTCATGTGTACTTTTCAGTGGAACACAAAACTTTGTGAAGGAATACAAAATTACAAAAAAATATATAAATATATAATTAATAGTTTTTTGTTGTTTGTTTTATTTAGTTTTTACTCATATAAAATGTTTTTCTATAGAAATGTAGAAAAAGGATGCTCAAAAATGTTTAACTCCATAATTGGTGTCATAACAGCCACAAGATTGACATGATTGGAATCCTTTTTTCTGTTTGATGTGTTTATCACATCACTCATTTTTGACAGGATGTATTAATAACAAATAGTACTGCGAATAATGTTTTTGATGCTTTTGTTCCAGATATATACATTCAAGAAACACAACCAGTGAAAACCATGACCACTTAGGTGAGTTATGAAAGAATATATGGCTCAAATATAGTAATAATGTTGTTACTGTGATTTTTGCATATGCTTTTTAGTGTATTAGAATGGGAACAGATAAACCTCTTCATTAATCCACCAGTTCCTGATCTCTTAGTTGAGAGAGCTTGTCACCAGTGACTTAAACCTTATAGTACATTTACATTTAGGGTATTTGGCTGACACTTTTATCCAAAGCAACTTACAATTGTGACTGAATACATCTTTGAGCAGTTGAGGGTTAAGGGCTTTGCTCAGGGGTCCAACATTGGCAACTTGGCAGAGATGAACCAGCAACCTTCTGATTCAACCTTTTGAACCAACAACCTTTTGATTACTAGTCAAGTGCCTTAACCAGTGAGCTACCACAACCACTCACCTATAGTGAGTAGTTAGTATCACATCTCACATTAAAGTTAAATAATTCCATTTAATTCCAAATAATTAGAAAGTTCACAAATATTGTTGAATACACAATATTTTTTTTTAAGTGTTTTATTTAGCCACACCCACAACAAAAGCTAATGTCAGTACAAATAAAATATAACTGATTCCAAGTTGTAATTACTTATTTGGAAAGCAAGATGTATTGCTCAGTATACATTATCAGAATATAATGACAGTGTAATGTTGTAGCGCGTTTGTGCTATGGAAAAAAAAGCAAGATGCCGAGCATGGAGTTTTCAGCGGTTTTTATTAGAGCTTAGCATAGAGGCTTCACAAGAACAAGACAGACACAAACACTACGCTCCACTCCAAATGGACAAAGACTGACAAAAACAGTGTCATGCACCCTTGACAAGACCCAGGTGAAACGAATAATAATAATGCCCACAACACACACACCAGAGAACACATTGACGCACACACTCGCACAGCAACCACGGCACAACACACCTCCACACAGACACGCCCACATACACACAAGGCAAGAGCAGCCTCTGTGATGGACAGAGAGTGCAGAGAGTTAAAAGTTAGAGACCATTAGACATGGGAGTATGGTGAGTTTGCATTTTTTGTCTAATGTCGAGATACAGCTTCTTGACACGGGACTTGTGGACAGAACATCTTTATATTAACTTTTGTTTTGTTTTAATATAGATTCCATCCACCATCGTTCACTTTCACAGCCATCAGCAAGTGAAAAATTTTATCCTGAAGTGACAGAAATAATTGTGAAGAAGAGCCTTTCCTACAGGTACTACTTCTATGTTATTGTACTCAAAACAACAAACAAGCAAGCAAATAAACACCTAATTAGTTCATTACAGTTTTATCACCTGGGACTTCTGCACTACAGGTTTCTGTGCCCTGATGCCGGTCAGTTCCAATGTAAATTAACAAGTCTTATATTTGTGATGGTGGGGAAAGGAGAGGTGGTATACAGAACTACCTCCTGGGATTCTCTTCGCAAGGATCATTTAGGCCAGATGCGGCCTGCAGGACCTTTGTATGATATTAAATGCTTACAGGGCTCAATAAGTCATCTGCATCTCCCGCACTGTGAGATATTTGACGGTAAGTAAATCTTTTATTTAAATGGTAAGTATAGCATCAGGGTGGAATTTTATGCTTTTTAACAAAATGTAAAGACCTTAGTAGAACGTCTAGAAGAACATGTAGTTGTGACAGCAGCAGAGAGGGTGTGATACCCGAGTGCAAATGAACAAGGTCCAGAAAACCAAACATTAAGCACATCACTGAGTGGACAACAGCGAAAAAAGGAACACATGCTCGTGATGAGTTAGTTAAATGATTGGGAGTGGGGCAGGTGCTGTATGTGTTTGTGTGTCAGTGGGCATGTTCCTCCTCCTGGGTGCCCGGCACCCGATAACTATGTCTAGGAGTTGCTGATCTAGTGTTCAGTTCAAATGCATGTAACATTTTTTTACAACAAGGGTTATCACAAAGCAGCTTTATACATATATGCTTTACAGAGAATCCAGTCCCCTAATGTCCAAGACAAAGGTGACAGCTGCAATAAAATTCTAGGTCAAGCTAGTACTAGATGATGCAGAGGTTTTCAGATCATTCACAGAACAAACAAGTGATGTGACTCCACATCTAAAATGCAGTTTAGCAGGAAAGCAGAGTGAGGTAGTTGTGGGGCTATTCATGAAAGTCTCCATGACAACCAGCCACAGGCTTTAATTCCATGAGGAGGGAAAGTGACACATAAAGAAGAGTCTGTCAGATCAGGGGGTAGACAAACAGATCCTCTCTTTCAGGATCAAGCTTGCATCAGTGTTGGAACAGACAGAAAGGGCAGCTGTAAAACTTGGCAGAGAAAAGAAACACAGATAGTTCTGTTTGTATCCGGAGATTTACACAATTAGTAGAGTACTTAATGACAATAACAGTGCTTAATGACAGGTAATGATAGTGGTTATGAACACCATTGTCTGACACATGAAATAAAAGAACTGAATATTATAACTGAATAAAGCAACTGTATATTATACATAAAGTTTAGATAAGTAAAAAGCTGAAAAAACTGAAAAGACACCAAATCAGAAACTAGAAAGGTACTGGAGGAATTGAGTACCAACAAATATATGGAAGTGTTATTAAAATATTCTGAATTTCAATTAATAAATGTAGGTATACACCTTTGTAATGGCAAATTGTCAATGGTCATGTAAATTCATAATAATCAAAATGATTTCTGAAGGTTATTTGGTACTGGCAGTATATGATGGTAATACATGAACTTCTGATCATTCATGTTTTACAGAGGGAAATGAGGTGGAACTTGCTGTGGCACATTTCAGCGGTGAAAACGTTGAGATCATGCAGCCACTTCAAATGACAAATACACATGTGGCCATAGGCATTCAAAGCCTCTCCCTCTTTGGCCTTCTAAAGAAGATAATATTCTATACTAGACCCATCACATCCCAGATTCTACTGTTCTACAGCGAAGTGGCTGACAAGAAAATGAGAAAGAAATTACACATCCACTTGTTGCCAAGCAACATACCAACAGAAGATGTAATATGCTATTTAATTTTACTTTACTCTTTTATAAATAATGCAAAAAGGTTTTTTTTTGCTTGTTTGTTTGTTGTTTTAAGCTTTTGTAAAAATGTAAATCAGTTCCACCAAAAAATAATTGTTATGGTCCACACGTTATTAGATTTTTTTTCTCATCCAAAAAGTATAATTTCAAGTTTACTGCACTGTTCTTCCCCTAAAGGTGAAACATGAGCAATTGGGCTTCAAAAGCATTACAACCAGCTCCAAATGCCAAATGACCCCTGGTAGGGAATACAAACCATCCTGTGGTCCTTATGCATTCCAGCCAACGGTAAATTAAAGCAAAGAATACAAAGGAACAGTCTTAAATGCTGTAATATTTGGCTTACATTGAGTAGTGTGGGCAAGTGTTAAAGTACAGTTTCGCTGCTCTGTCCTTTTCAATGTAATTTTTGAGTGGATAGTTACTTTAAGAAAAGAAAAAAAAGGCTAGATTGTAGTGGAGAGGCTGTAATTAGAGGGCGTCTCTCTAAACTAAATATCTTAATGAACATAACGATAGTGAAACTGAACAGAAAAACAGGCAACTATATCAGACGGTTGCTGGTTTCAGCCCCACCACTGTCAGGTTGACAGTGTTGGGCCTTAGGGAGAACCTTAACCCTTAATTGATTAAGATGTATCCAGTCACAAGTCGCTTTGGATAAAAGTGTCAGCCAAATGCTGTAAATGTAAGAATTGCGTGATTGGGAGTGGAGTAGGTGTGTGTGTCAGTGGCCATGTACTTCTGACTGGGTATTCCATGACACTTTGTGTACTGCAGTAATCTGTGTGCATGTGCATTATGACAAAAGTTTTTGTACCTGTATGGTTGGAGTTAAACAACATTGAAATTTTGCTGTACTAGGTTGAAACATTTGACACTGGATTCGGCCCCAACTACCATCCCACATTTGAGGTGTTCCTTGACTCTGAGGCTGATGATGCCACCATAGGTCTTTTGGATAAACAAGGCCAGGAGGTGTGGGAGCCACGGCTGATCCTTCTTACAGGTAACCAACCAGTTACAAGGCCTGGAAATCCCTCTGCCTCCTGTTTATTCCAAACATTTGAAGTACATGTCGTTGAACTGGTCAGGTAGTATCGATGAAATGCTGGCATGCTGTTGGCATAACACGGCATTATTGTGCTTCGCATTATAGTATTTTTTGTTTTCATCAGATTGAGTTGGGGCTTCATATAAATAGGTCAGCCATTATCTATGTTGAAAAATAATTCTTTCCCCTTTGAGTATTCAGCTTTTTTTTTTTACTCTAGGATCCCTGGATTTTTACACTCTCACCTTTTCCTCGTCCATCATCAATACACCCCTATATAGATTCTTTCAGCTCTTCACTCATTGTGAAGTACTGCTAACTCTGTAGCATATTGAGCGTTCTCTCTCCTGAGAGCTTCTGGTTTTGCTTGACTCCTCTATCATCCCTGTTTCCCCTTCAGCTTGTTCATTTAAGCCGGGATTGTGTCTGGGATGTTTTACTGGTTCACCCTTTTTCGGCACAGATACCAAAGGCTTAACATTCATTTATTTTCAAAGAAAAAAAAAAATAGTAGACATTTATTGTAAGAATGTTAGGTTTTATTTATTGCTGAGTTAAGTTGTCTAAAATTAAAATACAAATCAAATTTTACATTGCAAGGGAACAGTTCTAATGCTGTTTAACTAGAAAACATTCTAGGTAGATATTGTTACGTACGAGCCACGGAGGGTTGTAAAACAGCCGACAGGACTCGTGCTTCAATATATGCCAGAACCGCTTTATTTTCGGTTTCGTTTAGACGTTTGAACAACGACACTGACATGCACGACGTCAAAAACCCACACCACACTGTGATACATACATGCTTATAAACGCTCACCCTGACGAGACACAGGTGCAACGTATCACAAACACAACAAGCTCATTCACACGCCACGCCCACTCTCGAACATACACACACACACTCATTCATACAACACGATGACAGAACACACCTCCACAGAGACACACCCACACAGACAGGGGACGGGCCACCGTGACAGATATTAGGTTTTATTTTTAATTAAGGAAACATAGTGTGATGGAACTAAGACTCTTTCCTGTCTTGTCATTTTAGATTTTGGTATAGAACCAGCAGCTTCGAATAGAAAAGGTAAGACTTTCTGACTGACTTTTCTGACAAATTATGAAAAGTTCTCGGATACATCTGTGTTAAGATTTTATGTGAGTGGTGCCGTTTGAGTATCCAGATTTTTTTCTCCCTTACTCATCTATTTTATAAAAGCAAGTCTCCTTTCAGATATACAAATCATGAAGTTAACCCTTTATTTTATTATATACAATCACAACAAAGTATCGGGCTTATTTACCATGTATTACTGCAGGCATGTTAGTGTAGAAATACTCACTGAATTTTTGCCTGAAGTTAACAGCCACTTCAGTGAGCTCATGTGATTTGCCAGGGTGTTAATTGCTCTAAACAACAATTCTTATAATGGTAATGTCATGGCGGCTGCCTTTGTCTCCTCCCTTATCCGTGTGCATATGCATCTGTATGTGTGTCTCTTTGTTTTTGTGCATCTCCTTGTCTCATGTATGACTGTGTGCTCCCTTATTACACTCATCTTGTTACTGTCATGTGTTGCACCTGTCTTGTCAGTTATGTGTGTATATAAGCGAGTGTGCATGTGCTGTGGGTGTTTGAAGTCATTAAGTCTGCTAGCATGCTGTTCATTACATGTCCTAAATAAAGTGTGTTGATCTACCGCTGCGTGTCGGCAATCTGCCTCGCTTTCCTCTTAGCACTTACAACGTTACAGGTGAAGGTTACTGAATGAGAGTAAAACTGAACATCTGTTCATTTACAGTGTACTTTTCATTTTTATTTCAGAATTTTGTTTTCTATTTCAATTGCAGGTGGTCAGTTTGTTGATGAACACATGGCAACACTTATTCAGAGAGTTTCTTCAGTAATGGAAATAGCAGACTGCCTGAAAAGTAAAAACATGATCACCGATGGAACATACAGTAGCATACAAGCTGAACGAACATCTCAGGAGCAAATGAGGATCTTCCACAAAGCGATTACGTCAGGAGGCAGAGATGTAAAAGAAGAATTTTATAAAGCCCTTAAGGAAAAACAACCCTGGTTAGTTACAGAACTGGAGTCTAGATTCCAAAACCCCTAAGTTGTTTAAATGCAGCCAAGCCAACAGCCAGAGCAAAGTTGAATGGATCAACATGGACCATATGACTCCATGGTCCATGACTCCAAGCCTCAGTTAGAGGATGTCAAACCAACCTTCATATGACCTGATTTTGTTGAATAAAGACGACAAGAAAATGCTCACTTATTTTTTTTTTTTTAATTTTTTTTTTTACAAAATACACCTTTAATACACACAATGGATATTTTTTTAACAATGTAGTTTTTTTTTCTTTGTTTAACACATACTAAATTCACCCTGTCAACACCATATTATGGTCATGTGACCATTAATGACAATGAATATTATCCTTGAAGGTGGCTTGGCTGTAAATGACTAATACTTTGTATTCGGTAGATAAGTAAGCTTATGACAAAATGGTAATATGTATTTCTTTTGGGGGCAGATGAATTGATAATGAGTTGTAACATTACTTTTCAACTGAATCATTCAAAAATACAGTGATTGAGAAGTGTTACGGTGCGAAAGGGATGCGCTGCAGGAATGGGCCGGAGGCGTAGCACGATCGTTTATATGGTCTTTATTTGTGTTCCACAAATACACGATCACAGAGTCTCATACGATAAACACACAAGAAGTCAGACAAAGACCGACAAAACGTAGTGACATGCACACGCTTAAATACACAAACCCTTGATGAGACACAGGTGAAACGAGTAACGATAACGCATACAGACGAACGTCACGGCCCACAACAAGCACAGCACATGAACACACCTCCACACCGACACGCACACACAAACACAGGACAGAGGCAGGGGCGGCCACTGTCACAAGTTGGACATCTATTATATATTATGTTGAGAATTCATAAAATTCAGATTTGATATGGACATCAAAATAATAACCAAGTTGTTCCTTGTTACTTCACTCTGTTATTTCTTTTACTTTTCACTTTGCTTTTATATGTAATATGTATCTTATATGTATCTTTAAAAACAAATCAACAAGACTCATGATGTGTGTGCTGAAATTTAATTTATCCATATTACTATCAAGCTGAAAGTAATCAATTACTCCAATCTTATTTCATGATTTTTTTAAGATGCATTTTTTTAATGATGTATTGCTTTCTGGATGGTTTGTTTCTGGTGTTTCTGTATTTAAATGTAGTGGAAATGTGTTTTAATCTAACACACAAAAATCATGTGTTTATTTAGATGGACAGAGCATAGCCTAAACTGTTCATGTGCATTGTTGTTGTTTCCTACAATCTTGTACCTTCACCATTTTCTGATGGAAATGAAAATATGTACATAATTGAGATTAGATTTTTTTGTTATTCAGTACCTAATAGAGCGTGTCATCATCATTAAATGTAACAATAACAACACATTATTATTATTTCAAATGCAGCAGACCCTTTGTGTGGGTCCTTGTGTGGTATGGCAGGATCTCTGTTGTACAAAACAAGCCACAATAAAGTGTCATGTATTCTGAGGGGTGCTGACTGGAACCTGGCCTGGCCTAAGTTTCTCTCTCAATGCTGGCTTTGGTCCTGCCATGAGTGAGTGTAACAGGACTCGTTCCATGTGGAAAATAGTGTTGCAATATTGGCAATGTATTAGATGATTGTATTTGTTTTAATTATTGATTTTACTCAGACAACTTTGCTTATGGTTTGAAGGACATGGTATTAGGTCACCTGTAGGTGGGTAGGGAAGAAGAAGGCAGACAATAGGCTAAGTGGGTTAGTTTTCCTTGTAGCCATTATATTTGGTCATGGTTTGCTATAATTCAAAGGCATATGGATTAAGTTAATTATGTATATTTTGTTTTGTTTTCCTATACACCTTTTGTGGATATATTTTGTGGATTTGTTTGTTGTTATTTTCTTTTTCTTCTCTATGGTGCCTTTGGCCTGGCGTCTGGACTAGTGGGAAAATAAAACTCCATTTTGATATGGCATCCTTCTGACTGGAATCTGTTTTTCCATCACCTCTTGGTATAGTGTCAATTAGAGGATGCAGAACCAACTTTCATGTGACCAGATTTTGCTGAATGAAGAGGACAAAAAAATGCTTACTTATTTTTGAAAAAAATACACCTTCAGTACAAACACAATGGATATGTTTTAACATCTTAAACACTATATTTTTCGTATTTGTTTATCGCATGTAAAATTCACCCTAATATGCTAATGTGTTAATGATAATGAATATTATCTATGTAGGTGGCTTGGCTGTAACTTGGCTGTAAAAAAAAAAAAAAAACAACTTTGAATTCAGAAGATGAGTAAAGCTTATGAACAAATTAGTCAGTAATAATTCAGTACATGAGTAAACCTTATGAACAAATTAGTCAGTAATAATTCAGTACATGAGTAA
>JAOXYF010000162.1:4259-9259 GCA_028565775.1 Sternarchorhynchus goeldii | reverse complement strand
CTTGTACGTCCTGAATCAGGGGTGTAAAGCTGGTACACTGCATGTGCCACACATGTTTTTTAGTCATCCCTCTGATCTTCTCGTCTCCCACCATAACCACAGAGCTTCCTGAGAATGTCGTTCCAGTCCCTGGACAAACTAAAACCAGATGGAGGAGTTGGAACCCCCCCCCCCCCATTACTCATCTTCACTTCAGCTCCTTAGCTGAAAATGGAGAAGAAGTGTGATTGTGATTTTATTGGGAAACTTTTAGGGTTCCTCATACAACAGAAGGGCTGAGCCACGATTCCTGCCAGTGCTCTAGTGCTCTGTCACTACACATCCACTGGACGTGTCCCTCGGAAATGAGTCTGTCTGGAGCGCAAGAGACCCAAAATCCCCCTTCACCTCCCATTTCACCACTCACAGAATGAATGAATGAATAAGTGAATGAATGCACAACAGCCTTGCGTCTCTTTCCCAAGACTCACTGTGTTGTGAAGCCCTCACTGGGCTTCCTAGCCTGACTGGGATGTTTGTGCCAAAGTGAACCACATGCTAGTCAGGACCCCTTCACAGCTGCCCCAGATCCCCATGCTAATCGATAACCTCCACCAGTAAGAACATCATCATTTAATATATTGCATGTTTATCTGTTTCGCAAATGAATAAATCCACGACGTATCGAGTGCTTCTGGGACACACATTTATTCTGTCAGCCAGTGGGTCTTGGCATCGATATTTTCACATGTAAGACTGTGAAATGAATGATTTAATCTTGATAAGGAAGATCGTTTTAACAGAGGAATAACCTGAATGGAGATGACACATTGGTCAGTGCTGTGCACCACCACCTGGAACTCCACCTGTACTCTCAGAACTTAGCCCCACCCCTTTCCTTGTCTGGTTGCTGTTTATACTTCAACTTTGGACTCACATTACAACTAAACAAACAAGAGAAAGAATGGGGAGGTGAAGCAACACGAGAACAAAAACGCTATTAAAAACAACTTTAACTCCAGAACACCGTCCGCTATCGAAAATGACTTTAAATCAACAGTAGAACACCATCCTCTATCAAAAAATGAAAAAGGAACTCAGTGTGCAGGCGAGAGGCAAGAAGGTCAGTGCACCTTCAGGAGAACGTCACATGGAGAACCTTTCACTTCATTGGAACACAACACCACAACAGCAACACAACCACTGTGTGTTTGTGTGTGTGTGTGTGTGTGTGTGTGTGTGTGTGTGTGTGTGTGTGTGTGTGTGAACACAATAGTAGGAAGGACAGAAAGACTGGCTTTCCCCAGTCCCTCCTCAAATTAACCCACCATTACTTATTTGGCACTGAATTGCTCTGAAGTGTTTCATTAGGAAAATGAGAGGGGGTTGGATCAATGGTGCCTCTAAATTAAGATAGCAATTAAGAATGAAACAAACGAATGAAACCAAGATCGTCCTTTCTGTATAGTAGATATCATCTTGACGAGCTTAACGAGATCCACCTACACGGAGCTGGGGCTGGAATGTGAACAGCAACTTCCATTCCTGATTTAATCATGTGCTGTTCATATAGAGAGAAAACACTGTAACAGCTACTGTACTATGTGTCCTTCAGTGGAGGACTGAGTGTTCACCTGCTTACATCTCTACCCAGAACAAACAGGTGTCTTCTAATTTACTGGCATCAAAGTCTAGAACCAGGCATTACAGACCCTGAGACAGACAACACCACGACTGCGTTTGTTACTGGGGTTATTGTGTCTTTAGCGAGGGAGGGAGAAGGGGGAGAACAGAGAAAAAGAGAAAGTGAGAGAAAGATAGACAGAGAGGAATAGAGAGAACAGGGAGAGGGGCCGAGAGTGGGAGATGGAGGCTGAGAGAGATAGAGGGAGAGAGGGAGAGAGAGAGATGCTCTGTGCTCCCTGAACATCTGTTGGCATTGCCCCGGGAGCTTCAGCGTCTGTCATTAATTGTGATGAAATCGTTTAAAACCATCAGGGCGAAATGAGCCTGTTAAGACACAATCACACCCGCATGCTTCTCCGCTGCCTCACAGGCATTGTACACGCCTGCTCACCGCTGGCTCTGAACACCTGTGACGTTTTCTCACACGTGTGTAAGCATCCATTTCTCACTCTAGTTACATACAACACTTTTTTTTAAATCAGCATAACACTGCATTCAGTTGTCATCTGCCTAGCTGTGAGCTGTAAAGTACATATGTGTGTGTGTGTGTGTGTGTGTGTGTGCTGTGCCCATTGGCCCCAGGGGTAATAGCAGGGGTAATAGCAGGGGTAAATTATGCTCCACTGCTAAACAGGAGGGCAGGAAAAAAACTACGTGCTTCTCCATTTTACAACAAAAACAAAAATAATTGCCTCTGAAACTAAAAGCACATGACAGTGTTTCCTGTCCTCTTTCCTTTTTTAATGCACTTATTTCGTTTCTTTTGACCATTTAGTGAAGCTCTTCAAAAGCGGAACAGACAGTAGCGGAAAAATCTTGAACTCAAAATTACCTCCGCCAATTTGAGTTTTCTCCGTTATGATGAACTCTGAGAAGAAGGCTTGTTACAGGAACACAGCGTTGAGGGAGGGGAGTGAAGTGGTGCTCTCTTCCTCTCCACTTTTTTGTTTCCTGCTGTTTGCACTGAATCGATGTCAAGGCCAAACTGTACCAGGATTCTGACCACACACCATCATGACACCAGGAGATGCTCGTAAAGCACACACCCTGCAGAGGGTAACCCCAACAAACACACTTTTCAGGTTGGAATGATGTGCCTGTGTGGGATTGTCTCTGGGAATGTTCTCTACTCTTCACACTGCTTCCTTGGGCATGCTGGTTCTTTTTGTGAACATTTAAAAAAAATACTGCAATGGAATGTTGAGGAAACATGGGGGTTGATGGGGAGTGTTGGGGTTTGATGGGGGGTGTTGGGGCTGGATGGGAAAAGGTTGGGTTGATGGAGAGTGTTGAGGTTTGGTGGAGAGTGTTGGGTTTGATGGTTCACTGAGGTTTGCCTTTACAGGGTATGAAACCAGTGGTGTTTTTAGTAAGAACAGAAGCAAGGCCACCTCTGAGCATTGTGTGTGTGTGTGTGTGTGTGTGTGTGTGTGTGTGTGTGTGTGTGTGTGCGTAAGTGAGGGTTGTCGAGAGGGGGGGGGGGTTAAAATGTGCTTTGAGCAGGAGATTACTGGTGCTGTCATTAGATGTGTAGCTGGTGTGGAACCCAAACCCTTGGAACCCCTGGGTAATTCTGCCATGAAATACTAGCCTAGCGCAATAAAATCAGAGCATCTGCAAGAAACTGGAAACAGATGAGGTACACTGAAGGATACTCAGTATGTTTGTCTGTGTGTGTGTGTGTGTGTGTGTGTGTGAGTGAGAGAGAGATAGAGAGAGAAAGAGAGAGAGAGAAAGTGAAAGAGCGGAGAATGACAGAGGGTTGTGTGTAATTACAGTATAAGAGTCTGGAAGCGTGTGTGTGTGTGTGTGTGTGTGTTTTACACACTATAAAATAATAACTATGAAAAGTACCCTTAGGCCATACCATACTGCTTGCCAAAAACAGCACCATTTCTGGCTGAGGGCCACAGGTCCAGGGGGATTATGGGATTGTGGAGGACACCCATCTGACTGCCCCACCACTACCCCCACAATGTCCTTACCTAAACAGCCAGGCCACACACACAGCAGAGGGCACACACACACGCACACACACATACACAGAGGCGGTCACACACACATACACACAAACAGAGCGGAGGGCAACCTGACAGCTCAAACACTAGCCATCGTCTAAAGGAGATCCCATACACATTAGGAGCAGACTGGCGAAATGATCACAGGCTTGTTGGAATATGTCACTTGTATTTTGAGTGTTTGTTGTTTTGGACTGCAATAGAATTTGGATAAAAATAGATAATAATAACAATAATGACAACAACAACAATAATAATAGTAATAACAATAATAACAGTAACAACAACAACAACAACAATAATAGTAATAACAATAATAAAAGTAATAACCACAACAATAATAGTAATAACAATAATAACAGTAATAATAACAATAACAGCAACAATAATAGTAATAACAATAATAACAGTAATAATAACAATAACAATAGTAATAACAATAATAACAGTAAAAACAACAATAACAATAACAACAACAATAATAATAGTAATAACAATAATAACAGTAATAATAACAATAACAATAATAGTAATAACAATAATAACAGCAATAATAACAATAACAACATCAATAATATTATTAACAATAATAACAGTGATAACAATAACAACAACAATAATAATAGTAATAACAATAATACCAGTAATAATAACAATAACAACAATAATAATATTAATAACAATAATAACAGTAATAATAACAATAACAACAACAAAATAATAATAATGATAATAATAATAATAATTTCAATAATTATAACAGCAACAGCAACAACAATAATAATAACAAAAACAACAACAACAAAACAATAATGATGTTGATGATGATAATGATGATGATATTGGTGATAATAATCATAATAATATTAACAATAACATCAACAATTATTATTGTTGTTGTCATTACATTCTTATTATTAGTTTTCTTGTATTTTGACTGAAACTGTACATTACAGATGTGTTTCGAGTCCTCAGCAGTGACTCTAGTTTCTATGGTTTCTTCCTGGGCTTTTGCTGGGGTCTGGAGTCTTGTTTCTGTCCTGCACTGGGTCTGTTTTGCTGGGGTCTGGAGTCTTGTTTCTGTCCTGCACTGGGTCTGTTTTGCTGGGGTCTGGAGTCTTGTTTCTGTCCTGCACTGGGCCTGTTTTGCTGGGGTCTGGAGTCTTGTTTCTGTCCTGCACTGGGTCTGTTTTGTTGGGGTCTGGAGTCTTGTTTCTGTCCTGCACTGGGTCTATTTTGTTGGGGTCTGGAGTCTTGTTTCTGTCCTGCACTGGGTCTGTTTTGTTGGGGTCTGGAGTCTTGTTTCTGTCCTGCACT
>JAOXYF010000161.1:0-14354 GCA_028565775.1 Sternarchorhynchus goeldii | reverse complement strand
GTCACATACTGATGTTGGACGAGAAGGTCTGGCTCTCAGTCTCCGCTCTAATTCATCCCAAAGGTGTTCTATCGGGTCGAGGTCAGGACTCTGTGCAGGTCAAGTCAAGTTCATCCACACCAGACTCTGCCATCCATGTCTTTATGGACCTTACTTTGTGCACTGGTGCACAGTCATTTGGAGCGAATACTTGTGGCAATATAGTGTATAAAATGTAAAACAAAAACCCCAAAAACAACAAAAAAATATGGTATGGTAATACTAAATAAAGTAAATATCCAGTGTGAGGGTGACCGTGTGCGAAAGGTCAAGCTGTGAAAATAGAACTGTGCTTAAAGTGCTCCAAATTGTCCTACAAGTGTGAGTTTGATTGGCACTACTATATCAACCAAAGCATTTATATTGAAATTGACTGTATGTGCTCTGTGCTCACCCTCCCCTCCAAACACCTTTTTAAATACGTCAAATACGCCTGCTTGGTTTCTGCCTCAATTCAACACCACTTCAATCATTGGCTAGAATAACGAACAATGTTCTATGTCCTCGTCCCTGACATCAGCTGTGACTATGATTACTTAATCTTATTACCCAGGGCTTCCTGCAGGATGCTCTGTTAAAGCCCTGCAGGATGCTGTGTTTAAGTCCTGCAGGATACTGTTTTTTAAGTCCTGCAGGATGCTGTGTTTATGTCCTGCAAGATGCTGTGTTTAAGCCCTGCAGGATGCTCTGTTAAAGCCCTGAACGATGCTGTGTATAAGTCCTACAAGATGCTGTGTTTAAGCCATGCAGGATGCTGTGTTTAAGCCCTGCAGGATGCTGTGTTTAAGCCATGCAGGATGCTGTGTTTAAGCCCTGCAGGATGCTGTGTTTAAGCCATGCAGGATGCTGTGTTTAAGCCCTGCAGGATGCTGTGTTTAAGTGCTGCCTTCATTATAGCAGAGATAGTGGAGTATCAACAGACGAAGGAAGCTGTCACTCATCTTCAGCCATTAGGCCTGTGATTAACATTTTAAACATACCCCCCCCAAAAAACAAACAAACAAACAAACAAACAAACAAAAAAACTCTCATCACACATTCAGTTTGTACGTTGTCTTTTGCATAAGTTCTCAGCCCCAAGGAATTAAAAAGAAGCTCACAGGCAGCCAACCAAGCAAGAAACAGACCAAAGACAAATAACACACTCACACATATTGTAGACATACTCAAGCAAGTATAGCAGAGTACATATCTCTCCTTGCCTGATGGTTTATCCTGGGTTACTTTTTGCACACTTCTAAAGAAGTCACACAATATCTTACCAAATGTTAACTGACTCTCTCACTTCCCCTTTCTCTCTCTCCCCTCTTTCCTTTCCTTCTCTCCTCTAACTCTCTCACTCTTTCTTCATTTCTCTCTCCCCCTTCCTCCCCCCATCTTGGTATCTCCCTTCATTTTTTTGTCTCAGCGCAGTAGCTGCAGAGTTGGTTCAGAGCAGGCAGCGCTGTGTTCAGAAGCTTTTCCCAGCTTGTGGAACAATACCCGTCTGTGGTTCTCCTGTGTTTTCCGTGAGCGGAGCTGTTTCTGCAGCTTCACATGCGTTCCTCTCTGTGCTCGATGGAAGCCAGCATAGAACTTGAAATACGTCCAGTAACAGAGGAGCATATCTGACCCATTCCTTCCTTCAGTAGTGGTCACAGGAAGCAGAAGAAGCCATATCCAGAAACAAGCAAGAATAAGTCATGGCTCTGTAACTATTAAAACCTTCTGGCTGTTTTCAGATAGGCCGAGTGCATTTGTTTGAAGCACAGGTTGAGTTGCTGCGTGAGTGTTCGAGAGGCCTACAGTGTACACATGGTGTTGCTGATGTTGTAAGGGAGCCTGCAGTGTGAAGAGCGTGTGAGTTTTGTCTGTGTGTGCAGTGTTAAAAGTGTTTGAAGTTTGAAGAGTGTGTGGTGGTGGCAGACACACACAGATGCAGTGGTGCATCCTCAACAAGGCCATGGCTGTAATGACTTGTGCACAGATGCTGTCCCAGTGGCCTGAACGAGGGAGCCCCGCCTACTCCCTTCCTCTCGCCCAATCAAGGCTCAAAATGAATAAATCACTCTGTGCTCGATTGAATTGGATGAAATGAATACACACTGCCCTAATTTAGCTGATGAAGAAGTGTTTTACAAAGAAATTCATTTAGCATTCAGATTTGACTTCATTATCTTCAGGGTTTTATCCCCAAATGGGGACTGATTATAAAGAGCGTCAGAAAGAAGCTGTATTGGTCAGTGTGCTGGTACAGACACTGGTCTCTGGCATCCCAGTGACACATGATCAGTCTTGTGTTTTTATCCCTAGTGCTGGTGGAAGGGCATCATTCGGAGAGTGTAGTTGCAGGACAGCGTTTGCGCATTTTTGGTGCAGGGTGGTGTTGTGGTCAGACTCTCTTCCTCTCTCAGGGCAGGCCTCCAGCAGCCTGCTGAGAGAACTGTCGTGTTGGGGCTTGTGAATGCTACCATGAGCCCAGGCTGCACTGTGTGTGTGTGTGTGTGTGTGTGTGTGTGTGTGTGTGTGTGTGCGCGCATATGTGTGTGAGTGTGTCTGTGAGTGTGTCCATGTGTGTGCGCAGTGTGTATGTGTGTGTATGTGTGTGTTGTGGGTGTATATGTATGTGTGTGTGTGTGTGTGTGCAGTGTGTGTGTATGTGTGTGTGTGTTCACACTCACACGTTAATGAGTGGAAAGGAAGTAGTTCAGAGGGAAGGAGGTGAGAGAGAAGGATGTGTGTACATGTAAGGAGATCCCACTGGACAGTGTCCTGTATCTCTCAGGAACTAAGGGACAGGGCAGACTGGGAGAGGAGGTGAAAATGTATCTGTTGCAAGAGTGGGTTGCTATGGTTAAATATATCAGAGATCATGGGGGAGGTAGTAATCAATAGCATCTCTCTCTGTGCTTGTTGAGTGTCCTCTCTCTACCTTCGCCACACACACACACACACACACACACACACACACACACATCACTCCCTTCTACACGCTTTCCTTGACTGGCGCTTCTGAAGTGTCCTTCAGAGTTATCGCTCCTGGCCGGTTGTTTTCTGTTGGGTATCAAGTTACTGGCTCTGTATCTGTAATAGATACTGACTGGTCTGTGTGTATGTGTGTGTGTGCATGTGAGAGAGAGAGAGAGAGAGAGAGAGAGAGAGAGAGAGAGAAAGAGAGAGTGAGAGAGAGTGAGAGAGAGAGAGTGAGATAGAGAGAGAGAGAGAGAGAGAGAGAGAGAGAGATGGGACCGGATGACAGCCATGTCAGTGAAGATCCTGATGACATGTGAGTTATTTGACCTGTAAGTACGACAGTGGTCAGTGGATTCTTCACATGGCTAAGCATTGTATTCCACACACACACACACACACACACACACACAGGAATAACAGCATGTACCCCTATACACTGTCACTACAAGAAGCTTTTGATGACTGTATTAACCCAAGTAGAATGTGTTCCAGAACTTTATAGGAAAGATAATAGACCAGTATAAGATCTCAGAGTTTTTATTTTTACTTAACATTGGGTTAGTGTGCTATCTGTGTGGGACTGCTGGGAATAATGTTCACGCTTAGCCATTTGCCTTGCCAGTTCCTTTTCTGGAACACTCTAAAGCCAACTGCCAACGTAGACAAGGGCCTGGAGTTTGTTGGTGTGTGTTGCCATTTGTTTAGTCACGGCTGAAGGGTCTGGAGGTCTGGAGGTCTGGAGGTCTGGAGGTCTGAGCCTGCGGTAGCTGCTGGTGGCCATGAGGAGAGCTGGCACTCTGTTGGCCCAAGCCTGCACACAGCTGCTGTTAGTGGGCGGTGAGTGGGTGTCAGTGTTAGCGTTTGGTGCCAGCTTTGTGTCTGAGAACTCTCGCACAGATGAAGGGAAAGATGCGTGTTTTCTGCACGCACGGACACACACGCGCAGCTGGAGGCTGATCTGATCTGTCCCTCTGTATGATGAAGCGCAAACTCTCTTTGATTCCAGGCCTGTTCAGAGGCCTGCAGGGAGATGCTTCTGAGGGCCAGACCTGAGTGACAGGAGTGTGTGTGAAAATGAGAGGTATCCCTGCAGTAGGAGCGGTGGAGAGGAGAGGGGAGGGGAGGAGAAGAGAGGGGGGGAGAGGAGAGGAGAGGAGAGGAGAGGGGAGTAATAAAGAGAAGGAAGAGGGTAGGGAGAGAAAGGGAGATAAATAAAATGAGAGAGAGATGGGGAAAGAAAAAGAGAAAGATAAAGAGAGAGATACAGGGACTTTTATCCTCCAGGGCTTACAGTAATTACTGCCTTTGTTGCACAAGCGTGTTTGTTGGTGTGTTTTTTGTATCCACATGTATAAGAATGGAAAGAATGACTAGAGGTTTGTCTGTTGTTTGCTTTTCACACACACACACACACACACACACACACACACACACACACACTGCATGCACGCACACACATTGGACATGCACACACGCACACACATTGGACATGCTCACACACACACACACACACACACACACACACACACACACACACACTCACACACACTCTCTCTCTCTCATAGCCCTGGTGGTCACATGACACTGATCAGACAGCTGGGAAGCATTTTGAACTTCTTTCCTGCTCCTCTGCCTCGTTTGCTCTGCCCTCTGCTGAGTGGCCTTCCCTGATGGCCACTGCTCCCGGGTTAATTCCTGCTTCCTGACTAGATGCTTGCCTCAGAAGAATAGGAACGTGTGTGTGTGTGCGTATACATGTGGAAATGTGTGTGTGTGTGTGTGTGTGTGTGTGTGTGTGTGTGAGTGTGTGTGTGTGCGTGTGTGAGTGTTTGACTGCATTTGCATTTTTCAATAGCTGTGCTGATATTGATATTAATAATAGCAAATGAGATGTAGAATTGCTGAACTTAATTGAACATTTATCAGTTATTGTTTGTATGTCTTTTTGTACTCTGCACTACAACTAAATATACATCAACAGGTAAAACAAATTTTGTTTAAGGAAACGTAAGGATGAAAAATAACCTTTTAGATCAGTGAACAATAGCATTTATCAGCCGATAGCAGCACTGAACAATACCGATGATCACAGAATGGGATTTAATCAGCCCAATTAATCAGTCGACAACTATTGTCTGTTCTTGTGTGTGTGTTTAAGTAGAGGTCAAGTTGGTTTGTGGCCATGTTCTTAGAATTTTCTCAATGAAAAGTCAAAGTCAGGTAGGGACTGTGACAGTTAATGTGTTGGTGTTTTTGGAGTTCACGGGAGTACAGGTAGTCCAGCTGTCTGAGAAGATGTGGAGAGGAACTTCCACTCCTGCAGTGCACAGAGGCTAGAGTAAGCCGCTGTGTGGGCTGATGGAGTACTGTTTCAAATCCAACAAATTCACAGCTCCAAAGTGCTGTAGATACTGCTCTCACCTACACTGTTGGAGTTTTTATCCACTTTGCCGATCTTTTTTTGCACACTAGAGTTACGTCTGTGAAATTAAGATTTCGAATAAGGATCTAGTATCAAGTACAGTAAAATGAAACAGGAGCAGACAGCAGCACAGCTCACTAAGAGGAAACCACACTAAAGCCAGGCCTGGTGTGCTGGAGGGCCGAGGGCCAGGAGGGGCCAGTGCCGGGATCTACACCTGTGGGACTTCATTGCTGTGTGCAGCGAGTTGTTGCTGACAGTTTGAATGTGTCAGTGTGTGGATCGCCTTGCCGTGACGTCACCAGGCTGCAGTTATGCAGCACAGAGTTGGAGAGGCATGTGACAGCTCGTATTCACCTCCACGCGTCCGAGATGTTTTGGAGGCTTTTCACACTCTACTGGGCTCCTCTGAAATCGGAATGGAGGCACTCAGGGCAAGACTTCAGCAACTGTGGCTGGGACTCCAACAAAGGTATCCAGATATATTAAAACCAAGATTTAAGAGAAGCTGTGTAAAGGTGATGTGATTTGTAACCTGGTTTACATATACTGTAGCAGAGGAGTGGGTCTTCTGCACTGGATTTTGTGGATCCCTGCCAAAGCTCTTTGGATTGGGTCCTGTGAGGAGCACATGACACACACAAACACAAAGACCTCCCCCCTTGACCTTGACCTCCTAAAGAAGCCTGCCATAAACGTTTGATGAGGGCCACAAGCTCTGGTCTGGATGGAGATCATGCATCTCCTTAGCCCTAGCAATATACATAAAACACATACACACACCAGACACACAAAGCTGAGTGCAGGTTCCAAATGTAACGCACCTGGCAAGTACTAAATAATACTAACGGAGACTATTTTTTTAACCTAACCAAACAGAGAAATGCTATGTTTGCTATACAACCACATCTAGCATGTAATTTTCCAGCATGTTCATTGTATACGTGGTCCTAATGAAATTCCACACATTGATTCTGTGTGACACATTGAGCATGTGTGGGTATGTGTGATGTTTGTAGGTACCTACAATGGGTGCCTCCACTGGTAGAGTTAGCAGGGCTAGCAGTGGTGCTAGTGTGATGGATGGCGAGTTCATAGCCTGAATTGCCCCAGCTCTGCACACTATAGCTCAGCCTCACCTGTCAAAGCACATGAAGGGTGTAATGGTGGTTTTGAAAGCTCACGTTGGCTAGGCTGTGCTAGGGAAACCCTGCACTGGTCAGTTTGAAGATTGCCGGTCTCCAAAAGAGAGAAGAAACACAGGACTTGCTGGCATGTGAGCTGCATCGTGCAGTATGTGTGTAGGAAAAAATTCTTAAAATTCAAAGAATTCAGCATGGAGAACTGTGGCTTCACTGCAAAGACGAGCGAATATTTTCCGAACTGAAGCATAGAGACAGCGCAGTTCATCCTTGGCACTGATAGAGGAGGAAACGGTGGTCTGAAGCCCTGCGAGTGCAGCGCACACTTCCTGTCGCGTCAAAGACTCACACACCATCATTTCACGACCTGCCGTCTTCTTCAGAAATCTCTCACCTGCCACTCAGTGCCCGCCGCTGCCCGTCTCTGCGGAGCTGTGTGTCCGGGCGCATGTGGGCTTGCCAGGGCTCAACGCCCCCGCCCTGCTCAGCTGTATCTCCTGTTGGTCCCACAGCTGTTTCCTCCTGAACCTCTTTCTGCTCAGCTTTCGCCGGCTCGGACTGTTCAGGTATCGCCATGGATACAGTCCGCGCCAGTTTTTTGAACAGCCCGATCATGGTAAAATATGTGTGGCATGTTGGTTTTAAAACAGTGCTGGACTGCCTGATTTCCTGGAGGAAGTCTTATAACTGAGACGCAGCTGTAAGTGGCTTGGCCTGTGCCCCCTTCGACACACTGAGAGCTGGCACTGAGCATCACTGTTCCTGTACATAGAAAACCAAACAGCAGCACCGGGAGCCTGTGTGCTTGCATTGAACATAAAATGGTTTGGAAAAGTATTTATTCTCCTGCCTGTGATACTATACTGCCTAGTAAAGCTATGTGTAAATAATCCACAGATCTTTACTAAATTACTAAATAATCCACATATCTTGACTAAATTGCTAAATAATCCTCATAGCTTTCTTTGAAAAGGTAAACTAATATAGGAACTGAAATGAGCATGTACTGAGCAGAGCAGTCAGAGGGCCAGTGTACACGCTGGCTGGGCATAGGGCCAAAGTCACTGGAGTCAGTAGAGTCAGTGGAGTCAGTCAGGATGGAGGAGAGCATGAAAAGCCAAATCGGAGATAAAGCTGTTGAAACCCATAGAGCATAAGAAGAGAGCTCTGAGAATGAACACTTGATACTTTTTATTTTTTTGTACCTGTGATTCATTGTGTCCTATGAAAATTTGGGCCACAATGCTTTTTTTAGTATGTTACTTTCAGTATGCTAGTGTTACACTTCAGTATCATACTTTCACTGTTACTTTCAGCATGTGCCAGTGCTACGAAAATGTCTGTAGCCGTCATATATGAGCATGAGTTATTATTTTTGTCATAAAGCACACATAAATCACCCTTTTTACATTAGTATAGCTCTTTTCATATACAAAGACCTTTGTATCATATACAGTATATTCTTGTTTATATGTTTACACAAATTAATGTATGTTGAGGAGTTGTGTTCATTTTAGCTTGAATGTAAATACTAGTTCTATATCACAATCCTAAACCCTAGTTCTATATCACAATCCTAAACCCTAGTTCTATATCACAATCCTAAACCCTAGTTCTGTATCACAATCCTAAACCCTAGTTCTGTATCACAACCCTAAAGCCTAGTTCTATATCACAACTCTAAACCCTAGTTCTATATCACAATGCTAAACCTGAGTCCTATATCACAACCCTAAACCCTAGTTCTATATCACAACACTAAACCCTAGTTCTATATCACAACCCTAAACCCGAGTCCTATATCACAAGCCTAAACCCTAGTTCTATATCACAACCCTAAACCCTAGTTCTATATCACAATCCTAAACCCGAGTCCTATATAACAACCCTAAACCCTAGTTCTATATCACAATCCTAAACCCTAGTTCTGTATCACAACCCTAAAGCCTAGTTCTATATCACAACTCTAAACCCTAGTTCTATATCACAACCCTAAACCCTAGTTCTATATCACAACCCTAAACCCGAGTCCTATATCACAACCCTAAACCCTAGTTCTATATCACAACCCTAAACCCTAGTTCTATATCACAATCCTAAACCCTAGTTCTATATCACAACCCTAAAGCCGAGTCCTATATCACAATCCTAAACCCTAGTTCTATATCACAACCCTAAACCCTAGTTCTATGTCACATGTTACATCTTGCCTTTGAGGTTCTTGTGTACTAGCAAAGTGTCCTTAAAACAGATGAAATTCAATGAGTGTTCTCTCTACAGCTGCTTTTCATGCCAGTAGTTCACTGTTAGCAGGGTTTGCTTAATGACAACCCAGAGCAAACTGCCGCTGTTACCACACCGAACCACAGTCCTCGGGTAGACGCCAGCGGATGAGCAGAAGTTCCCGTAACTTGTTAGATCCGCGGTCCAGGCTGTCGTGCATCGGGACGGCGCTGTGGAGAACGCGTTGGACGGTCTCTTCTTTGGATGTTTTGGGGGAGCCTCTACAACGTAAAGGTCTTTCATGTGTGGAGCAGGGGCTGGCATCACAGCTAATGCTGCTTTCATCCGGCCTGTGTCTCTTGTCTTTCTGGCCGTGTGTGCAAATAGGCTGTGTGTGTGAATGTGGATCACTGCAGATGGTACTGTGTGGCTTGAGATTTGAGGCAGATGCTGTATAATATCATTGCAGTGTAGTGTCATTAAATAGGTCACTGGCAAGAGTGTGCAGGTGTTGAAAGGGGTCACATGACTGTAAAATACATGCCCGCTGTTGGATGGGCTTATAAGATATTACACCACAGGTTTATCACAACAGACCTGATGTGGCCTGGGACTGTGCTGTTTACGATGCACCACTGGGCTGGGTGTCCTAAAGCACGGGGTACATACACCTTATTCATGACCTGTTTTTTAACTTCAGCTTTAAGTTAAAGTCTGAAATCGGAAATGGCATTTTATATTTATGTTATATTTTTATAAATCATATTGTGCATGATTCCCTAGTATCATTATCATTAGGGAAGAATAATGAGTTTTCATTTCTATATCATGTCTTTAAATATCAAGTGTCCAGTTTGCTGAGGTAACAGAATCTTATTTGACTTGCTGGAACAAATCCAAATCAAATACAATGAAACCAAAGAAGACCTCCGTGTCTCAAATATGCATTCGTTTACATTTTTAACATATCACGATTCAGAAACATTTGAACGCATTCCAACATATGATTGAGATGTCTAACGTGGGTGTCTGATCGCAGATCTTAGATTAAAGGTCAATATGCACAGATCCAGCACAGCAGTGAACACAGGTTTTCTTGTGGCTGGCACACAGGGCTGCTCTTAGAGACGCAGGGCATGGATCCGCTCTGTGCTGTGTCCCTCCTGTATTTCTAATACAACTCATAAAGAGTGTAACCTTTGATTTTGCCTATTGAATTTTAACCTTTCTTTTAAAAGAACTATAGTAAGAAATGGGAAATGTTTTCTTCATGCCAGCTCTATGTGTGATGATGAGATAACGTCTAATTTAAGGTTGGAATAAAACTTTTCCCCTGAACAACTGTAATGCTTGTATGGAAGTGCACATGCATTCATAGAAGACAATGTGGACATCAGTAAGAATTATTTTCTGCCTATTGGACTTACAATCCATAATTAAAGGTGCTCCATATGTTTAGAGTAGGAAAGTAATTCTCCTGTAACAAGTACAGCTCTCTTAGGACTTTGAATAATGAACTAAAAAAAACATTGATGGGTTTTCTTGTGAGCATGATAATGACACAATCATTCTGTGGAAATACAGAAACAGCTTTTGGCTGCAAGGCAAGTGATTAGACAGAAGAGAGCCATGAACAGTGCAGATATCTTGCTGCTTTGAGCATGTGTGCATCTGTACTTGTGCCAAATATCCCCACTATTACAGGAAAATGGGGACATTTCTATGTGAGGACAGTTTGCTTTCCGTGTAGGCAGTGCTTAATATACAGTGTTACATCAATGGAAAACCCCCATAAACCCCCAATATGTGTGTGTGTGTGTATCTCTCTCTCTCTCTCTCTCTCTCTCTTTCTCTCTCTCTCTCTCACACTTATAAACATATCAAATTCAATATTTGTTTATTTTAGATTTTAGTTCCTTCAGAGTATCCGCCCTTTACTGTCCTCCTCAGCTCCACACTAGTGAGGTTCTCCAGCTGCATGAGGCAGACGCCTATGATGCTTCTCCATCAGTCTTGAAGAAATTCTCATATGTGCAGAGCACTTGAAGGGTGAGGGACTAAAGTTCTGAAAGTGAATTTTTTGCTGAAGGTGCATCTACAATTAATTGTTTATGCGTATGTGTGTGATTGTGAAAATCAGTTTATATGTAGGCTAACACCTATATATAAATGAATGCACATGCCTTGTGGTCAAGTTGGTTTGCGGCCATGTTCTTACCCATCATACTTGAGCCCTTAAACAGCTCCTATCTGTGTGTGGATATGAACTGTGTTTGCTGCAGTGTATCAGAGAAATTACATCTTTGTTTTTAAGTAGTACCACATATGCATTTTGCATTTTTATATTTGGCAGTAGTGACTTACAGCAATATGTTTGTAATAGTGAATTGTAATTGTAATAAAATGCTGTTGAATACATATTACTGTGTTTTTATTAAGTGGATCTTCTGTGTAGGGCTGTCCTTTGATGTGAGGTAGAGATCATACAACTGAAGGCTAATGTCAAGTTAAGGTTTTTGCAGGACATACATGAGAAATGTGAAGGTGTGTGTCTTTGTGTCTGCCTGCCTGCGTGCGTGCGTGTGTGTGTGTGTGTGTTTGGCTGACAGCACTCTGCAGTCATTTGCAGTGCATTTTGGAACCTATTTCATCTGTGACCTTGTGTGTGACCTGAAGGTGCCTTGTGAGACAGAATTATTATCTGTGTGGTAGACAAATGGGAAAACAGAGCGAGAGAGAGAGAGAGAGAGAGAGAGAGAGAGAGAATGGAGATGTCATAATGGTTGTGAATTAAGTAGAGACAAAAGGTAGGAGAGATACTGTGAGATATTCTCCACTCTGGGTGTACAATGAGAGGGGAAGACAGATGGGGGAGGATAGAGGAATAAAGATGGGGGCCGCTATAGAGGTACTAACATCATTATGTAGTGGTGGAACAAACGACAAGGGAGGTGAGGAAGAGACTTGAGGCAGAGGTCCAGTATGTGGAGTATGGCAGAGAAGAAGTGATATCCACCTAATGAACAGATATGGGGGATGGTCAGGGTGATGGAGGAGGAGCCAACCGTGAAAGGCACCTCCACGCTTCCAGTAACCAGCCTGCTGCCTACACACTGGAGGCTGCATGTTTCCAAACATCCTCTGGCTAATTAAGCACTAATGAGCAGAACGAGGTAGACACCCTTAATGATCTGGGACTGGGCATTAATTAATATGCGTGTGTGTGCATGCGTGTGTTTGTGTGTGAGTGTGTATGGTGTGTGTGTGTGTGTGTGTGTGTCTATATGTGTGTGTGTGTGTGCATGCATGTGTGTGTGTGTGTGCATGTGTGCATGCATGTGTGTGTGTGTGTGTGTGTGTGTCTGTGCGTATGTGTGTGATTTATGGGCTGTGCCTGGTGAGGGTGTGACTCTCTAGGCTGTGATAGCTGCGTTGTCTGCCTGTCAGCCAGTACCAGGCCAGCCTGTGTACTTGATTTATGCTCAGAATAATCCACCAGGACACTGATTCCTTAGCTGCAATCTGTTAAAAGACTTTTAAACAGTAATATTGTCTAATTTGTGACAGCTGAGGGGAGCAGTAACATTATTTTGACTCTTGTCAGACAGATGAAACCTAAAGATAAAGGTAAAGTAAAACAAACTCAGGCTAAACCCTTTTTTTGTTAGTGAGAAGTTATACACTAGTAGATGTAACCCTCGAGTGCTCTCAACAGTCATACCGAAATCATATGTAATTCCTGTCATATAGCGCTAACACGTCATTCTCAACTACTTTCACCCTGCAGTATCTGTGCTTTGCATAAGTGCTTCTTTGCATAAGTCATTTCAATTGAAATATGGGTTAATTTGCGACATTTTGAAAGAAACCACTGCCTTGTAAAGCTGTGTTTAATAATAGTACAGGAGAATGATCAATATTTCAATTTCTCTTGGATCAATGGGCTTTGTCTGAATTTAGTTTATTTTAAATGATATAACTGAGATGCAGACTGGGAGCTAGATGATGTGTGTGTGTGTGTATGTGTGTGTGAGAGAGAGAGTGCGTGAGTGTGTGAGGAAGAAGTTTCACGCTTTGCTATGTGGAGATAAGCATGAGTTATTACAATAAATGCAAACTAAAATGGAAACTAGTCAATAAAAACGAATTAAATGGAAATAAGAGCATCAGTTCAAAAGAACTGCATTATTGCAACTAAAACAAGTAAAAAATAAACAAATTATTTGAATTATTTGAAAAGCATTTTTTATTTAATTTAATTTAACAAAATGATTTTTAGAGATTTCAATAATCACTTACTGCAAGTCTGAGTAAATCATATATATGTTTTACACATATATTCTATATAAGGAGGGAAAATTGGTTCAGCTAAATATTTCTGTAATTATCATGAATTTTCTTTTAACAGCAGTGTTGTTAGAGTCTACTGCTACTTTGTACATTTAATTGCTAACATCCCCCATATCTTAAGGGATGGGGGAAGGGACAGGAAACACACAATTCCCTTACCAGTAAAGATTAAAAAATAAAAATATGTCTGTAAAGCATTTCAACAGCATATATTTTTAACCATAAAAACCTTGTTAATAGAAAGCATTAGTTTGAAAGGGATATTAGAAATTATATTAACAAATAGACATTACATTTTGTAATGTAATATATATTACATTATTCTATTCATATACCACATTTTGCTTGCTTTATTTGGTTAACTGGGTGCCAGTACAAAGGTGTGCCTGCACTGCGGTGACTTGCTCTCAGTACATTGACTTCTGTTTTAGATAAGTTAAATAAACTCAGAAAAGGTCGGTAAACCTTTAGTGGTAAATAGTTTTGAAGTGATCTAGGCTATGATCTGAATGTGTTATTTTTGTTAATGTTTGCACGCGTTGAGAATGACCAAGCTTTCATGTGTCAGTGTTTCTTAAAGAACTCATTGCAGTTCTGCACCCGCAAATGATGATGTGCTGTGTGTTTCCCGAGTTCAACAGACCCATGAATGGTTCCTCTGTAACTCAGGAAACCAGCAAGCTCATTCCTGCCTTTCTGACACAGAATCACTTCCTGTCCCAACAGCTGGCATTTCCTGTTTGCTCTGACGCTAATTCCCCATCACCAGACACCTTAGTGGTCAGCAGTCACGTTTGTACTGTCTGCAGGCTTAACACTGTCTGCTGGTTTAACGCTGCCCTACTGGTTTAACGTTGTGTTACTGGTTTAAAACTGCCCTACTGGATTTATAGATTAGAAGTTACCAATCATAAGCAAACTTACTTTAATGTCGGTATGACTGTAGAGAGGATAAAGCACACAGCAAGGTCAGGTGATATGTGGAGGAGAACTGGTGTAAACAAGTAATATTTTGCATAATAAACTGCATAATAAAAGTTTGTTAAATAGTGTTATTGTGAAAATGTAGTGATATGTGAAAAAGTACTGCCTTAAAATTTGCAATAATAACGATAGGCAAGAGTCATGTGACCTCATCTAGCGATGTGGACGTACAGTGCATCCGGAAAGTATTCACAGCGCTTCACTTTTTCCACATTTTGTTACGTTACAGCCTTATTCCAAAT
>JAOXYF010000159.1:0-10421 GCA_028565775.1 Sternarchorhynchus goeldii | reverse complement strand
GGTTAAGTGCCTAACAACACAGGGTTAAGTGCCCAACAACACAGGGTTAAGTGCCTAACAACACAGGGTTAAGTGCCCAACAACACAGGGTTAAGTGCCTAACAACACAGGGTTAAGTGCCTAACAACACAGGGTTAAGTGCCCAACAACACAGGGTTAAGTGCCCAACAACACAGGGTTAAGTGCCTAACAACACAGGGTTAAGTGCCTGTCTGAATGCATGCATGAGTCATTTGCTGTAGTCGTACTAACAGAGAGAGAGAGTGAAACACATGGACAGAACCATCTCTGGTTACATACATGCACTAATACACTTGTTTATACAGCTACTAGCTGTCTATTTCCTGTTTTTCAGTGCTGAGAAGTTTCATGTTTACCTCAGTGTTAGGGTTTAGCTTATGGGAGTTTCCTGACACACACACAGACCACAACATTAATGGCTGATGTGTTCATGCTTTGCAAACCTAAAAGCATCATAATAATATGAACCGTGTAATGTGTTTTCCTCTTGTCTGTTGAAAGAAATACATGGGATTCACCCTCTCCTCTGTGTGTAAATCACCTCCTCTCCTCTGTGTGTAAATCACCTCCTCTCCTCTGTGTGTAAATCACCTCCTCTCCTCTGTGTGTAAATCACCTCCTCTCCTCTGTGTGTGTAGGAGCTCCAGCCCAGCAGCTGTGAGTATCGGGAGGGAGTAGAGTATGAGGTGTGTGAGATGCTGAACCAGGGCACTTATGGAGACGTGTACAGCATCAAAGACAGAACCAGTGGGTTCACCTGTGCCGCCAAAAAGGTACCTGTTGTGTGTGTGTGTGATTGTGTGTGTAGAGACGTGAGAGTGCCTGTGTGTTACACACCTCCTCTCTGCACTGTGCTCCTCAGATGCCGATGGGGAGTTTCAACAGTGAGGAGGTGGGCTCGTGGAGTGTCCTACACTCTCCTCACGTGCTGGAACTCTTCGGGTTTGTCCGAGAGGGACCGTTCATCATCCTGTTCATGGACCTCAAGCCTGGTGAGAGTGGACACACCCTTACAAAACACTGGGCTTCTTACATGGAGCAGTTCATTCCTCTCAGCTCAGCGTCCTGATCTGACACTTTCATGTCTTTTCATCCCCTCTCCTCCCCTCTCCTCCCCTCCTCTGCCCCCCCGTCCCCTCCCCACCCCAGGCTCTCTGGCGCAGCTCTTAAAGCAGAGAGGGCGTTTGTCTGAGGATCTCTCCCTCTACTACCTGCACCAGGTTCTGGGGGCACTAGAGCACCTGCACAAGAGGCATGTGCTGCACCTGGATATCAAAGGTACAGTGTGTGTGTGTGTGTGTGTGTGTGTGTGTGTGTGTGTGTGTGTGTGTGTCTTACAAACCTCCTTTTAAACTCACCTGGATAATAAAGGTGTGGCCCAGGCTGAAGAGGTGTGTTTTGAGGCAGAGCCAGAGTGTGTGTGATTGGTGTTACACACCATATGTGGATCCTGGATGGGCTGCACTTGATGTTGGTGTTTTGGAAAATATGAGTATTCGAAAGATGCCTTTGTTGGTTGTATGGTTTTAATGTAACAATTTTTGAGCATTCAGTTCGAAACTGAAGCTCCTTGAGTTGAGTCATACATCCATAAATGTCTCAGAACCAGAAGGTGTGGCTCTCAGTAAATGAGATGACCTTTGCAACTAAGTACGGAATAGCATGAGACCTGAGAATTGGCCCCAGCTGCTGCCAGGCTTCACATGAGCCTCACAGGAGCCTCACAGGAGCATGGGGAGGGTCTGCAGGGTTCATCAGTACAACCACGCTGAGTTACGCTTCCTAAATCACTGTACCTCTGTGCTGCAGCGGTCAGTTTAAGTGGAACAAATGATGTCCTGTTTGTAGTATGACAGGCTTTGACACGCGTGTGTAGCGTTTGTATCTGAAACTGTTCGGACATGTGTGTGTACTGTTTGGACATGCGTGTACTGTGTGTGTACTGTGTATGTACTGTGTGGACTGTATACTGTGTGTGTACCGTTTGGACACGCGTGTACTGTGTGTGTACTGTGTGTACTGTGTGTGTACTGTTTGGTCTGAGCTGAATAATAGGTGCTGTCATTAGAGTGTGATGATGTCATTTTATCATCAACTTCAGCATTTGTTTTGTTTCTGTGGGTTTTATGGCTGTTCTGAGGAACAGGGTGAGGCCAAGCAACACAGCACCTGTGAGAGAGAAGAGGGTGTGTGTGTGTGTGTGTGTGTGTGTGTGTGTGTGTGTGTGTGTGTGTGTGAAAACACAGCACCTGTGAGAGAGAGAGAAGGGTGTGTGTGTGTGTATGTGTGTATGCATGTGTGTGAAAACACAGCACCTGTGAGATAGAACGGGGTGTGTGTGTGTGTGTGTGTGTGTTTGTGTAAGAGAGAGATAGAGCGGAGTGTGTGTGTGTGAGAGAGAGAGTTTGTAAGAGCGTGAGAGAGTGTTTGTGAGATAGAGAGTGTGAGTTTGTAAGAGAGTGTTTGTGAGATAGAGAGTGTGAGTTTGTAAGAGTGTTTGTGAGATAGAGAGTGTGAGTTTGTAAGAGTGTTTGTGAGATAGAGAGTGTTTGTGAGATAGAGAGTGTGAGAGAGACCAGGGTTGGGAATTTCCCACAGAATGACTCATGAAACAGCAAAGGGGGGGGGGATATTCACAGTCAAAGTAAATTGAAACCCACAAAGACACAAAGAGACACTTTATAAGAACAACGAGAGAGAGGCTGAATCCATGACATATATGTATCCATTAACATACAAGTAACATGTTTAGAAAGTGAAACAAAGACAGTGAACATTTTATGAAGTCACAGGAGTGACCTGGCAGTGCCTGTCATCTAGGGTGCCCTCTGGTGTTTGATTACATGAACAGCAACAGTCCAGAGGTGGTGTTAAAGCTGAAAGTACTCGTCTCTGCTCCGAGATCCTGGAGCGGAGATCCTGGGCCCGTCCGAGCCCCTCGACCCGCCCCACCTGACTCACGCTGTCTCAGCGCCGCTGTGATGTTTGTGTGCACTTTTGTGTGTTTGTGATTTCAGCGGAAAATGTGCTGCTCTCTGCGGATGGAAAGGACACATTCCTGTGTGACTTTGGACAGTCAGAGCAAACAGACCAACAAGGCTTCAGTCCTTTTTGTGGTAAATACTCTATAATACTCTATAATACTCTGCTATTATCAGACCCTCAATCACCATTTGAAGGAAATCCTAGTTGGCAGCTCAGTGACCAAGGCACTTGTCTGTTGTGTGTGTGTGTGTGTGTGTTTGTGTGTGTATATGGTGTGTGTGTGTGTGTGTGTAGGTCTGAAGGGAACTGAGACTCACATGGCTCCTGAAGTGGCCCGTGGAGAGACTCACTGCACCAAGGCAGATGTGTGGAGCAGCTGCTGTATGCTTCTGCACATGCTCACTGGTTGCCAGCCTTGGATACGCTACTTCTCCCGCCCTCTCTACCTCAAGGTGATGCTGATTGGCTGCGGTCACTTACTAATCTGTCAGTTGCTGTTAGATCAGCAACACCTCTGATGGCTTCGCCCGCCGGTACGGGTGAACGGCTGGCCTCGTTTCTCATTGGCTCGTTGCCCTTGTGATGGCAGATTGCCGAGGAGCCCCCGCCCCTGAGGGAGATTCCGCCCGACTGCAGCTCCTGCACCACTGAGGTCATCACACGGGGGCTGGAGAAGGAGCCGAGCAGAAGACCCTCTGCCCGAGAACTGGCAGTGCAGACGGCCACCGCACTGCAACAACGTAAGCACCAGCACACGCGGGAGTCACAGCTTAAGCACCAGGCATTTAGCAGACGCTCTTATCCAGAGCGACTTACAAAAGTGGCTTACAAAACTGTCATTCCACAGTTTGCCTCTGCACTAACACTGAGCCCATCGTGGTAGAAGCTGGGTGTGTTCCTACAGCACAGGCTGGCCTGGGTGCCGTGGGTGCAAATGTATGATCTGTTCTCTCTGTTCTTCACTACAGTGGGAGGTCTTCACAGCCCTGTGAGGGGTGGAGCCTATCAGAAGCCAATAGGGAAACCAGAGAGGAGTGACCCCACCCCCCTCTCCCCCAGCTCTGTGCTACAGTGGATGGGCCCAGGGCAGCGGAGAGATGGAGCTGAGGGGAGGGCAGGGTGCCTGAACCCTGAGGTCAGAGAAGTGGAAGAGGTGGAAGATGTGGAGGATGAGCACGATGAAGACGAGGAGGAAGAGGATGTGGAGAGAAGTGAGGGATACACTCCTCTGTCCACTGAACTGACAGAGCAGGAGCTTCGCAAGCTCGAGATGGGTCAGTGTTCCCAATGAGAAAGTACAGTCCTGTTACCATAGAGAGCTGTCCACTACACACTGTTACCATAGAGAGCTGTCCAGTACATACTGTTACCATAGAGAGCTGTCCAGTACATACTGTTACCATAGAGAGCTGTCCAGTACACACTGTTACCATAGAGAGCTGTCCAGTACACACTGTTACCATAGAGTTGTTAACCATATTACCGTGCCCTGCTGTTCTCTGGTCCTTGTATGCTGTGCTTGTAGGGTTGCTATCATACTTATATCTGTTATCCATTCAGGTTGTGTAGGTGCTTTATATTTGTACTCTAAGACTGAAATGCTGCTTCTCTCTCTTCTCTCCCTGTCTCTCCCTCCCTGTCTCTCTCTTCTCTCCCTGTCTCTCCCTCCCTGTCTCTCTCTTCTCTCCCTGTCTCTCCCTCCCTGTCTCTCTCTCTGTCTCCCTGTCTCTCTCTCTCTGTAGATTTGTACATCAGTAGTCTGTCTCACCTCCACTCAGTTGAGCAGCAGGAACAGCTGCTCTCCAACCTGGGCAGTGACTGTCTCTCTCGCAGAGAATCATGGGACAAGAAGGTAAAGACAAACGAGTGTGCACGGCGACATGTGCACGGCGCATGTGCACGGCGCACGTGCACGAGCACGCACAGTCACGGTCGCCTCTGTAGTGATGTGTTATGCTAGTGAAAGGTATGAGGAAACAGGAGTGTCCCTGAGCTGATCTGTGTCTCACTGGGAGGAGGTTCCACAACACTGTACGGGTGGCAGTGGATCAGCACAGCTCTAGAAGGGCAGGTTTGCCTACATGTTTTGTTGTTACCACCTGATACTAAAAGACAGGTTATACTTCATAACTCACATTACATGAAAACTCAAATTACTTCATAAAACACATTACTTGTCAATTCACATTACTTCCTTGTGAGTGCCTAAGCTGATATTATCATTAAATAATAATAATAATAATAATAATAATAATGATGATATGTTGGCTTTACAGAGTGCCTTTTATAAAACCCAAAGATTCTTTACAGAGTATAAAAATGTTAGTAATTAGTAAATAACTACTTAAGGCAGTTGATGAAATGTACTGTAGTACCTGAGGACGTGTGTGTAGATGTGCTGTAGTACCTGAGGACGTGTGTGTAGATGTGCTGTAGTACCTGAGGACGTGTGTGTAGATGTACTGTAGTACCTGAGGACGTGTGTGTAGATGTGCTGTAGTACCTGAGGACGTGTGTGTAGAGGTGCTGTAGTACCTGAGGACGTGTGTGTAGATGTGCTGTAGTACCTGAGGACGTGTGTGTAGATGTGCTGTAGGACGTGTGTGTAGATGTGCTGTAGTACCTGAGGACGTGTGTGTAGATGTGCTGTAGTTGGTGTCTCACTGTGTGTAATGAGCTGGGGTTGAGTGTCCCTGTTTGGTGCGGTTTACATTCTGCTGTTTCTCTGTTCTTTACAGCGTCTGCTGGACCACAGTGACCCTTTGTTAAGGTTTGCATTAAACTGTAAACATGGCTCTCATTGTGCTTCCTCTCTCGCTGACTCCTCCCAGGACTCTGGGCGGTGGTCGGTTGGTCCCGGTGACGACCTCAGCTCGGGCGTGTTCTCCTACAACAGCCAATCAGACTGTCAGAGCTTCAGCATGGATTGGTTGGGTCCTGCCCCTCAACCCCCACCCCGCTGTTTTGAGGGTGAGTGACAAATAACTGAACTATTCAAATTGGCCATTACATTTAAGTTAGGAGAGTCCTGTCCGGCTCTCTCGTCGTATCAGTAGCCTGAATGATTGTTTATGGCTGGACAGCGGGGTGTTCATTAGAATCAGTTATAAAGCACGTGACATTGTTCTGGAGCAGATCTTAGGGACGTGTGCTGTTCTTTCTGCCTGTGCAGGGGTTGATGTGTGTATCAGGGACTTCAGTGGTCAATGTCTGCGTATCCGTGAAACGCCACACGTGAAGGTGGGGCACGTTGCCGTGGGAATCAGCGATCAGGTAAGAAGGGTTGTGTGGCCCCGTGGGATCGGAGGTGTTTGTGTGCACGCTCGAGCTGACGTGTGTCCACATCTCCGTCGCCGTAGATCTCAGAGCGAGTGTTCAGTTTGCGCCGGGATGACGGGTCCCTGGTACACCACGACGAGGAGGTGCAGGAGACCGGCCTCTTCCTACGCTGTGTCCCCGCCCCTGACTGTAGACACGCCCAAACGCCCAGGGACACGCCTTGCTGCAAGTCCAGACACACCCCCTGCTGCAAAGCACCGTGGAGCTGGAGGATCCGAGACGGCGAACTGGAAGCCTGGGACTGAGCTGTCGGCCACTTTCATGTGTGATCGTCCTGTTCTCTCCCTTCCCACCGGGTTTCTCTTTCCCGTTCATTTCAGTTACACTCTTTCATTTGACCCTCAGTTCCTGTATACAGCATGTATTGTTCGCATGTGCAAATATTGTGTTTTTTGGAGAGGGGGTGTGTTTTGGGAGGAGGGGGTGTTTTTCCAGTATCACAGATTTGCCTTTAATGTTTTTAAGTGACTTAAATGTAATCAGATTTTAATGTGGCCATTTGTTGTTTCCAAGTCTGAATCGTATCGAGTTGTTTGTCTTTCAGCCATACCACTGATGTCTGTTTCTGTAACAATCACAGCATGTACCAGCATGAGAATAAAAGGCCGTGGAGCTCCTGAGATGTTCGAGTGATGATCTTCACGTTGTATCTCTGACAATGATGTGCAGCACCTGGCCGTGAGCAGCTCAGTTCGTGTCTGATCAGAGACATGGCCTTCACTACAGCTCAGTTCGTGTCTGATCAGACACATGGCCTTCACTACAGCTCAGTTCGTGTCTGATCAGACACATGGCCTTCACTACAGCTCAGTTCGTGTCTGATCAGACACATGGCCTTCACTACAGCTGCACTGAGTAAACAACTGGAACTGGTGCAGCTCCACTGCAACATAAACCCATGTAAAATGCCAGTTTTCTTGTCCTTCAGTGAAAGATTATTCAGTGTTCCAGTGATGTTGGATTACTGTGTTCATGTGTCCACAGTAAACAGTATTCACTCAGTCTCCAGGCAAATAACATGCACAAAATTAGTTGTTGAAGACCCTGAAAGACACGTGGATTCTCTTGTAGGTAGTTTTGAACATGGTGTCATTGTTCTATAATACTTTGCAAAGCTCCTTCAGTTCAGTGAAAAGGTATTAAAATTGACTCGTTTTGGCTCTCAGTGGAGGTGAACTGGGTTATGAATTGCGAGCTTTTGTCCAATGTCCAAGTCTCACGTGAACACACTTCTGTCCAATGTCCAAGTCTCACGTGAACACACTTTTGTCCAATGTCCAAGTCTCACGTGAACACACTTTTGTCCAATGTCCAAGTCTCACGTGAACACACTTTTGTCCAATGTCCGAGTCTCACGTGAACACACTTTTGTCAGAACGGGCACAAATTCACTGTCACACTCCAATATCTTGTGGAATTCCATCTCAGAACAGTGGAGACTGCAGGAGTGAGAGGGGCAGCTCCATAATAATGCTCCTGGTTTAAAAACTGGTCTGTCACGGTTTCAGGTGCTAACAGCCATTCAGCGTGTTTCAGCTTGGCAGTCACTGGTGAGCAACACCACAAAGTTTGGAACTGCATCTGTTCATACAAAAACTTTAGTGTTCAATTCCCCTTTAAGTAAAAACTACTGAACTGGTTGATAATTCAGAAAGTCTCATCCAGTTAAACACACATCCACTGAAACACAGGGAGCTGAAAACATTCTTTGAAATATTCTTAAACTCAGCTGAACCTCACTGCAACAGACGTTTTCAAATAGTTCATAACAAACAAAACTATATCATTATGCACAGACTGAAACACGAAGACGGTCCTGAAACAGCAGGCCTCCTGCAGGTCCTGACTGGAGATTATATTGTATATCTGTTTTTACCTTCCAAGGACTGTAAACATGAAAACGTAGTGCTAAACTGAGGTGCAGGATCACTTGAGGATTTTAGGGGAGGTGACTTCATTGACACTTCAAGGACAGTCACAAACATTTTAATTGAAATCCATAAAAATGCTTTATTTATTGTGACTTACAAAACAAACCAGTGGGGCTCAAGAAAACAGTTTAAAGGCATAAATTCAATGAACTTCATACAATTCTACAAAGATTATAGAAAATGATGAAAAAGAGAGTTGATTATCAAAGAGGTTTTAGAGTAAAAAGACCAAGGCACTGTCAACATAAAAGAGAAAAGAAAAGAAAAACTCAATACTTTATCCAAACACGCAAATAGGAAAATGTGTAAAAAATGATTGCAGTTTTCACTAACCATGGAGAAAAATACAGTACTGAGAAGACCATGCTGAGGAGATGAGGTTAACTAATATCAGACTGCCTTTAAATTTGTATGCGAGTGTCATGTCTAACATCACTCTCACACACCTCTCCACCAAGGGGAGTGTGGAGCCAAAAATATCGTGAACCTCTGCAGTTTCTGTTAGCCTGACAGGTGAGTCGAATTCTGAATTCTGGTTCAGGAAGTGTGAGCCCGTCTGGTTCTGAGATCCACCAGGCAGGGTTTGTGTCCGTCCTGCTCCAGCTCCCATCACACCAGTGGCTGAACGCTGGTGATCCAACTTGACTACGCTGAGCTGGAAGAGGCCGAGCCACTGGCTGCAGGGCCTCCAGCACTGCCCCAAGAGCTCCTGGATCAGCTCCTGGATTATACCCCTTGTCAGTCATGGCTGCAAACCCTCAAAAGCACAATCAAACCCACCCTCCAGACACTCCCCCACCCCCCTCCTCCCCACACCTCCCCTCAAAACCCCCCCAGACACTCGAGGGCAGAGATGTGCAGGAGGAAACAGGGAGGGCAGGAAGAAGAAAGAAAGAACAAGGGAGAGAGAAGAGGGAGAACAGCGCATAGAGAGAACAGAGAGAAGAGGGAGAACAGCGCATAGAGAGAACAGAAAGAAGAGGGAGAACAGCACATAGAGAGAACAGAGAGAAGAGGGAGAACAGCGCATAGAGAGAACAGAAAGAAGAGGGAGAACAGTGCATAGAGAGAACAGAGAGCAGAGGGGATGAGAGAGCAGAGTGGGAGAGAAGAGCAGGAGAGAGAGCAGAGCATCTCAGGAGCCCACTGATAAGAATTCAAACTTTAGAGGGTTGATTTAAAAAATAATAATTAAAAAGGGGGAAAAAATACACTTTGAGGTAAAAGAACAGCATGCTTCTGAAGCAATTACAAACTCTTAGCAAATAGTACGTTCTCGATTGAACCCCAAGCAAGTGCAATTTATATCCATTCCTATATTTGCATTGTGAGAGGAGACGTTCAAGTTGGAATACAGAGCTTTTCCTAGTACAGAAAGAGTCTATAACAACTGTTACAAGTCTATTACCCCCGTTACACATCTATAAGCCTCGTTACACATTGAACGCCTAGGAACTGCTTCACATCTCAATCTATGCAGTATGACAAAGGCAAACAAACACCCACCACGTCATTTCATTTGCTTGAAAAAATAATAAATAGCTTTACAACTGCAGTTGGCTCTGGCATGTTCCCCAGTCTGTGTGTGTGACTGCGTTCATCAGTGCATGTGCTGCTGAGGTTTGAGGATGTTGGATATAAAGACCACAGGCCAAAGAGAGGGAGCAGACGAGCAGTTTCACCTACGGATGTGGTGAGAGGGTTAGCTGTCCCTCCTTCACCATCGCTGTCTCTGTCTGTATGAATAAGTTAACCTTCATCCATTCTCAGTCAATAACCCTCTCTCCATTCACTAGGATCACTCCCTCCCTCCCTCCCTCTCTCGCTCCCTCTCTCGCTCCCTCTCTCGCTCCCTCTCTCACTCACTCCCCCCAGTTCCTTCACTCACCATCTCAGCTCCTGTTCTAAGCTCTGCTTGTATCTCTCTCTCTCTCTCTCTCTCTCACTCTCTCTCTCCCTTCTCTAATCTCTTTCACATCTTACGGATGACAAGCACAGTGGTGAGAACTCCAGCCAGAAAGACACCAACAGTCTGCCAGGTAGGTGTACCAAAGTAGGACCGGATTCCTTCCTGAGAGAGAGAGAGAGAGAGAGAGAGAGAGAGAGAGAGAGAGAGAGAGAGAGAGAGAGAGAGAGAGAGAGAGA
>JAOXYF010000156.1:0-14394 GCA_028565775.1 Sternarchorhynchus goeldii | reverse complement strand
TGCATGTATATATTTGCATGTATATATTTTAAATATATAGGAGCAAAATGTAAATTGGTTTACAACAAGGCAGTGGTGTGTGTGTGTGTGTGTGTGTTGTAATGTGTGTGTTCTAGATAGAGAGAGTGTGTTTGATCTGGAGAGAGTGTGCTTCTCCCTGAGCAGAGCGCCATGCAGCCCGGGCAGTGCAGAGGCGTGACGGACCCGATGACCCCCATCAGCGCTGTTCTCCTCCACTCACGCCCCTGTTGCTGGTGTGTTTATTCAGCCGTGACTGCATGAGGGGGTATTTCAGTGCAGACCGTACAGCTGTGCTGGAGTGAACTCTTTCTGACTTTGTGTAGGAAGTAGAATCTTCTCTTCTCTTCTCTTCTCTTCTCTCTCTCTCTCTCTCTCTCTCTCTCTCTCTCTCTCTCAGGCAGGTGTGCAGAGCAGGGAGAGGCATGTGCTCAGATGGTACCTGTGCTCGTCGTGGGTGATGGAGTTGGGGTGGTAGTAATCTCCGTGCCACCCATAGTCTTCCTCGTGGCCATCGACAAAAGTGCCGCCCTCACCGTCTTCTTCACTGCCATGGAACATGGTGACCCTGTAGTTAGATTAGAGGTCAAAGGTGAAGGTGCAAATACATGTTGACCTTTGTGGTCACTGGAATCTCTTTCACCAAATTTTACTTGCCCTACAAATGTTAGAGGCATTCAAGGTGGATAATAATCAATAATGTGACTCAAAATTGAATCAAACCATTTTTATATACCATGGTGTATTTCCTCACTGGTCTGGTGTCTTCTCAAACGGCTGACAATGGACCACATTCATAAAATGTGATGGTATCCGTGCACCATGTGACACGGTATTTAATTCATATTCATAAAGTTACCATGGCGATAATTAGCGCACTGGTGTCAACTTACTGCTGCGACAAATTCACCTATGTGTCCTATGAGGAAGCCAATCAAAATCGTGATTTAAATGAGTCCATGCATATTAATGAGCCACACCAAGAGACAGCTGACAGTCTAACTCCAGTTGTGAGACATTTCAGACAGTTGTGCTGAAAATTGCCAGTTATATAAAAATGCAACACATTTTCTAACTTCCACCAAGATGGGAACAGCACAGTTACGCTGAGCTGAGTTATGCTCACCTCAGACTTAAATTTGCACATAAATTTGCATTTCTTATGGTGAGATATTCTGGAATCCTTCTCAAATATCACTTCTCATCCTTGGCTTCTCCTATTATTGCAGCTGCAAACTTTACTTACACCAAACAGACCAAAAAATGTGCCTTTAAAATACATTTGTCCAAAGGGCACATAAGCTCTCGCATGTGTGAGCCGACACTGACAGAGAACAGATCCAATCTTCACTGGCTTTTTGCCGAGACATTTTCTGTGAGTGGGGGATTTTTCCTTGAGTCAGGTTAGAGGGGGATTTTTCATGGAGAGGTGTTCTAATATGAATCAAGAACATCATATGCAAATGAAGACAAAACGCACCATATATCACGCAAGCAGTAAACATGGCAAGCGTTCACGTTCATGAATGAGGAAATGTGTTAGCGTGGTGCTGTTTGCTGTTCACGGCACATTAAACGTGGCGGTGGGTTTTTCTACATTGACCCCATGACCCTCTCCCTGTTCAGTGACCGGTTATTAAGGTTATTATGGGCTATTTTGAATACAGTGTGAAACCAGGACAGTTGAGCAGTAGCTTGTGAATGTGTGTGTCTGAGTGTGTGTGAGAGAAAGAGAGAGAGAATTAGGTTAAAAACCATACGTATATATATATATATTAACCACCCACCTTATTACATTAATACAGGTATTTATTTATATACATTAGAAAAATGTTGAGGGGAAGTAGAGATTATTGCTCATTTTTTGCCACTATTACACACACACACACACACACACAGATAGATAGATAGATAGATAGATAGATAGATAGATAGATAGATAGATAGATAGATAGATAGATAGATAGATAGATACTTTGTACATACACACAAAGCCTCCTACTAACAAGAGATGTCTCTGTGCCAATTGACTCTCTTGCCTGCAGAGGTGCATAGCAACTGCTGAGAATAGAGTAGGTTATGAGCGCTTAATCCAAAGGTTATGAGCGTTTAATCCAACAATATTTCCCACAATATTTCCTCCACTGTGTTTCTAAGCCAGATCCTGGTGAGGATTTGTACAGCAGTTTTCTTATGTTCTTATTTAGTTACTAAAAGTTTGGTTTTCATGTCAGTGTTTTGGATTAGAGACCTGAATTTGTGTCCGCATTCCATCTTCAGGTTTACTTTTGTGACAAAATTTGATGATGACACACACAAACACACTCTCACACACACACACACACACACACACACACACACACACACACACTCACACACACACTCGCACACACACACACTTGAAGTATTGCTGGCACATGCCAAAAGTGGATGAGAGGCAGGTCATTACCATCTGCATACATTCCATAACTTTATATGTGTGTGTGTGTGTGTGTGTGTGTGTGTGTGTGTGTGTGTGTGTGTGTCCACTTGCTGGCGCCTGTCTATTCCCTCGAACATACTGCAGTCACATGGCCTTGTTATGCCTGTGATTACACTCTCTCTCATCTACATACAGAAACAGCTTCAGTGAACATAAGACCAGCTGATGTAAACTGCAGCTACAGCCCAGGGCTCTGCTTCCCTCTGACTACAAACTGCAGCTACAGCCCAGGGCTCTGCTTCCCTCTGACTACAAACTGCAGCTACAACCCAGGGCTCTGCTTCCCTCTGACTACAAACTGCAGCTACAACCCAGGGCTCTGCTTCCCTCTGACTACAACCTGCAGCTACAACCCAGGGCTCTGCTTCCCTCTGTCTATAAATTCCAACTGTAGCCCAGGGCTCTGCTTCCCTCTGTCTATAAATTCCAACTGTAGCCCAGGGCTCTGCTTCCCTCTGTCTCGTCCTCTCCTTGTCCACTTGTTCATTTGTTTACTCGTCCACTCATTCTCTCCTTGTCCACTCGTTCATTTGTTTACTCGTCCACTCATTCTCTCCTTGTCCACTCGTTCTTATCCATTGGTTCTTGTCCACTCGTTCACTCATTCTTGTCCACTCGTTCACTTGTTCTTATTCACTCGTTCTTGTCCACTCGTTCTTATCCACTCGTTCTTGTCCACTCCTCTGTTAACCCAAAGGTCTTCTTAGTGCAGTTCAAGCAGAAACATTTTCTATGGCCCATAAGTGGATGATGATCTGCTATGATGTAGAGTCGTCCTACGGTGTGGGGATTTTGTTTTTATAACGGGTTGCCTTGTGGCGGCAGGACAGAGATCTGCAATGTCGCATTAATCTCATTATAATTGGAAATTATGATATGAGAATTACTGTAATGTCCAGAAGGATTGTTCTCCTGGGGGAAGAACGTGTTAAAAGTTCTCATATTCAGTGGTGAGGTTGGAGGGCTGAAGATAAGAGAGGATTTGGGGACGAGGGGAAGAAGACGAGTGGAAGAACAATGTGTTTCTATTAAATCTGTGTCCGGAGGTCACGACTGTGATGTATGGGTCTGAGGCGCCCATACGGGGTCATGCTACGGCATCCACAGAGGGTCATTTTTATCTGTAAACCCCAGAGGTCTGTGATCCTTAGAGAGTGCATGTGTACAATAACCCTTCCCAGTAGAAGACACTATACTGCACTGCACAAGACTATTTGATACTCTGTTGAAAACAGGAGAGCAGTAACATTGTAGCGCAGCTGCCTGTGTGTTAGAGCACTCCCACTAAACCTTTCAGGAGGTGTACAGTATATCGACAGCACGTGTTTAGCAAGACTCATGAGTGGATTAGGCTTCTCAGTACTGGTTAGCTTCCTCAGTTATAATGCTCTCATGTTCCAGCCTCACAAGGGAGGAGGACACTGTGTGTGTGTGTGTGTGTGTGTGTGTGTGTGTGTGTGTGTGCGTGTGTGGTTATATGATATTGTAGGAACAGTGCACTCTGGAGCTGACCACAGCACTGGGATACAGATCTGCACGAACCACAATTCAATAACGTATGAAAGTGATTAATGATCGATGGGTACATTTTTGTCTGTGTGTGTGTGTGTGTTACTCACGGTGGACGTTGGTGAGAACCCTCTCTGGTTATGACTCCTTCTTTCTCCATCAGCATTTGTCGAAATGTCCCAACTTTCTGTCTGATTTCTTCCTCTGAGTACCTGCAATACACAAACACAAACACACACACACACACACACACACACACACACACACACACACACACAGACAGGCAGGCAGCAGCTCAGACAACAAGACCAAGAGACAGGACACATACTGCCAACAAAAGGTCGGTCACTTCACATATCTCTCTCTGTCTTTCACACACACACACACACACACACACACACACACACACACACACACACACACACACACACACACACACACACACAAAACCCCTTATAGATTATGCAACGTGAGCAGTGGCAGGAGCCCAACAGGGTGACACATCCTCGACACACATGTAGCGCAAGCTGGGTCAGCAGGTGTCCAGGGGCGACGGTGTCCAGGGGCGATGGGTGTCCAGGGGCGACGGGTGTCCGGGGGCGACGGTGTCCGGGGCGACGGTGACTAGGGGCGACAGTAAAGCTTGGCTGTCGATGCTCCCACTGTGTTCAGGCACATCTTAAGCATACAGAGGCAGCCGTAGAGGAGCCGTGCTCTTAGTGTCAGCACAGAGACCCAGCTTATCCCTTCATTACTGGGTACAGCTGACTGGTACCAGGGAGTGACTGCTACCACGTCTCCTTTAGAAGGTATTAAATGAGATGGAGTGTGTGTATGTGTGTGCGTGTGAGTCTAGAGACCTTTGCACATTGTCCAGGATAGTCAGAATCATCCAAGAGAATCAGTGTCTCTCTGCAACAAAACATCTTTCAGATACAGCAGGAAGTTGTTAGTATCCAACTGAACAGGAGGCCCCGCCTCAAAAACTGCCCGGCCCCCACCGGCCCCCTCCACCCTGGGCAGTGCAGCGAGGTTGAGGACCCAGCCTAAGCACCCAGAGATCAAGCCAAGGGCAACAGTGGCAAGGAAAAACTCCATGAGAGCGTGAGGAAGAAACCTTGGGAGGAACCAAAACTCAAAGAGCGAGAGGGGGGAGCATCCTCCTCTGGCCAGCACCAGGCACCACAATAACAACAGTAACAGTCTCTGATCCCAGATCAGGTGGTAACCAGGCAAAGTATGGTCCGTTATGTGTCAAACGAGCAAAGTTCTGGTCTGAGATCAGACTCTAAGCGACAGCGTGTCTCTCTGTCTCTCGGTCTGCCCCCTTTTCTCTCCTTACCCCCCTTTAACTGTAGAAAACTAATGTTCGGTAGTCAAACAGAAGTGAGGATTATTCACACTCAGTGTATGTTAAAATAAATAAAAACTTTACAGATATCACAAGCTGTTTACTTCAGCTTATTAAAAGCAATGCAAATCAAGCAATTAACCGACAATGTTCAGTAAATTTAAGAGGAAGGTGCCATCAGTAAATGATTGATTCTCTTCTTTAAATGTTATGTTTAAAGAACACTACACACAACTGCTGCACTTACAGTTATAACAGCTAGGAAATCACATGAACTGTCATTGTCCTCTCTGTGGTCTACAGAAATGGTGAAAGGGAAAAAGGGTGAAAGAGACAAAGCAAAAGGAGAGAGAGTGAGACAGCGAGAGAGAGAGAGAGAGAGAGAGAGAGAGAGAGAGAGAGAGAGAGAGCGAGGAGGAGGGCGTGAGAGAGAGAGTGTCTGTTTAAGCTATATTCTCTATATGGCCACATTTCAGAAGTAATTGTACTCCACGGTGCCTATGTGAACCCTGGTGTGGCCAAACCTTCACCACACTGGAACAGAGACAATGACAGGACTGAAGGAAACAGCCCCCCCACCCCACCCCCGTTGTAACTGGGCAGAAATGTAAATGTATGTAGTGCCTTCTTTGGAGATTTCTTTGCAGGTTCCTGCTGATTAAATGCACACTCTCTGGATAAAGCTTCTCTAAGACTGTGTGTGTTTCTTAATCAAGGCTAAAAAAAAAACATTAACATCCACCACACTCCCCCTTTGAGTTTGGATTCATCTCAAGGTCGCCGTTGGCTTTGCTCACTGGGAGCTCTTGACATCTGCAAAGCTGTGACAACCATCACCCGCCGCAGCGAAAACATGTCAGTTCCTCGTGGGCTCCTCATGGGCTCCTACACCCCCTCCACATGTGCAGCCAGAGCTCCACTGCACCGCTGCCTCTGCTCAAGGCCAACGCAGCTCTGTGCTTAGTGGCAGCACAAGGTCCACAACCTGCCCTGTAGCACCGTCCACCGCTGCTGCGTTGATGAGATAGTGAGAAAGAGAGAGAGAGAGAGAGAGAGAGAGAGAGAGAGAGAGAGAGAGAGAGAGACTGCACAGTGAGAGAGAGACTGCATAGTGGGAGAGAGAGAGACTGCACAGTGAGAGAGAGAGAGAGACTGCACAGTGAGAGAGATCGAGACTGCACAGTGAGAGAGAGATAGACTGCACAGTGAGAAAAAGAGACTGCACGGTGAGAGAGAGTGAGATAGAGAGACTGCACAGTGAGAGAGAGAGAGACTGCACAGTGAGAGAGAGAGAGACTGCACAGTGAGAGAGACTGCACAGTGAGAGAGAGATAGCGACTGCACAGTGAGAGAGAGCGAGATAGAGAGACTGCACAGTGAGAGAGAGAGAGAGACTGCACAGGGAGATAGAGAGAGAGACTGCACAGTGAGAGAGAGAGCAAACAGCAAAATTTGTAGCATCCTGTCACAGCCTAAGAGAACCAGTAATTCTCCCTCGTCAGTTGGCCAATATTGTTGACTGAGTGTTACAGACTGCTAACAAGTGTTTACCAATACTTAAGATACTTTTTTAAAACTTTAAACACAGTAAACACAACGTCAGTCTGTTGTGGGCTAATAATATAGTTCATGTTGTCAGTTAAAATGCTTCTAAAATGTTTAAATTTTCTGTACATACAAGGCAACGCAATAACAAAATTCCGGATCTTTCTTGTTTTGTTTACAAATGCACACAGCATATAAAACATGAAAACCTACTGTTTAAAACCTTAGATTAAGTATAAAATAGTTCTGCAAAAAAACAGCAGGTGAAACAGCTATTACTGTAAAACCCATAAACATTTCTGAAGTACAGATCATTGAATTAAAATACCGTAACAGACCAAGCGTGGCTGATTCCAGTCCCACCTGGAGACACAGCCCGGTGCTGTCAGTGACATGAACGCATACGGTAAAAAAGGGGCTTGTTTGGACTGAGTTTTAGACAACGTTGGCACAGGAGCAGAGAGAGAGAGAGAGAGAGAGAGAGAGAGAGAGAGAGAGAGACAGAGAGAGAGAGAGAGAGAGAGAGAGAGAGAGAGAGAGAGAGAGAAGAAAAATCATGCCTGGATAAGGAAGAGGAATAGCTGAGCCAGGAAGAGTAATGGAGTTACTGAGGAAATGACTGTAGAACCTCCATCATGAACCGCAGACTGTACGAGAAATTCAGACCAACACACTTTAATAGAAAATAACCAGGTATTTCACCATGTGGGAAGCATTAACACTATTAATTGACAATCATTGCCTGGATTCTACAGTATAGTGTTTATATATTTACAGTATAGTGTTTATATATTTACAGTATAGTGTTCACTGTATTTATTCACAGTAATTCTTTTTTGAGTTAGGCAACCATTTGATGCCCCTACTATGTAAAATATAACTCTAACACTGTCGCACAGTCTTTATTTTGTCTAGTCTACATTCCATACGGAATGTAAATAACGCTCATTGTGTAGATGGTACGCTGCCCGAAATGCACACGCTTGAGTAAAAAGGACAAATATGGTGGATTATAGCAAATTAACTGACTTATAAGAAAACAACAGACGTTACAGTATAGTGTCTGTTGTTTGCTGCGAGAGAGTAAAATATCACATGTAGTGCTGTTTCTGTAATTCCATCAACTGACAGTGGTTGAACTGTGTTAGGTTATATGTTCCTCTTGAATAGAGAATCTGTGATTGTGTTTTGAAAAAATAGTTAAGATACTGAACCAGGTTTGCCGTATGTAGAGAAAACCTTGTTTATATTGTGAAATTCAGAATAGAGTTTAGAGTTTTGAAAAAACACCTGAAGTATTGCTAAGAGCTTTGTTAGCAATCATAAAAAAAACTGTAATAAAGTGTTCTGTAGATAATGTACCTGTAATAAAGTGTTTTGTAGTTAATGTACCTGTAATAAAGTGTTCTGTAGATAATGTACCTGTAATAAAGTGTTCTGTAGATAATGTACCTGTAATAAAGTGTTTTGTAGTTAATGTACCTGTAATAAAGTGTTTTGTAGTTAATGTACCTGTAATAAAGTGTTCTGTAGATAAAGTACCTGTAATAAAGTGTTTTGTAGTTAATGTACCTGTAATAAAGTGTTTTGTAGTTAATGTACCTGTAATAAAGTGTTCTGTAGTTAATGTACCTGTAATAAAGTGTTTTGTAGATATATTTTTTTTCTTACACATTGGTCCTTTCCTGGATAATGTTAATTTATTAGGTAATAATGCAGTTTATAATATTTAATCAAGTACAGCACTGCTGGACTGAACTGAGAGAAAGAGAGAGAGAGAGAGACGGAGAGTGGGCGAGAGAGAGAATAAGAGATGAAAAGAAAGGAAGGAAGAAGAAAAACAGACTGATTATAATGTTAAATGTGTAGGTGTGTAAAAGAATCTCATTCAGTAAATGCTGCTTTATTTCCTGCTACATCAAGACTCGAGTATCACCGTGTCCTTCTCTGTTCCATCAGTGCAGTGGGGTTATTCTGGTAGACAGCGTTTAGCCCCTCCCCCAAGATACCCATGGCAACACCAGTGTGGCACGCTTGGAGATGGTCGGTGCGACGTAGTTGCACCTGCAAGTCAGCCAGAGGGGGGCTGCGGTAACCAAGGGCAACTGCCGCGCGATCTCAGCTTTGCGCTTCTGGTGAGGGTTTATAACAACGGAGTGGTTTATCAGCTGTGGTGCAGTGGAGGCAGCAGGTGTGTGTGTGTGTGTGTGTGTGTTGTTGTGTGTGGTTGTGTGCATGCACACATGTATGTCTGTGTGAGTGTGTGTGTGTGGACGCATGTGTGTGTGCCCGTGTGTGTGTGTGTGTGTGTGTGTGTGTATGTGTGTGCATGTATGGGTGTGCGTGTATGTGAATATGTGTGCGTATGTGTGTGTGTGTGTGTGTGTGTGTGTGTGTGTGTGTGTGTGTGTGTGTAAAAAAAAGTCATTTCCTCATAACAGACAGACGGATGTTTTTATGATGTATATGATGTTTACTACATGTTCATGAATCCAAGCCATACAGCGACGCATCCTTCCACGTAAACAAGGACGTGCTTGTGGTACAACAGCTCAAGATGAATTATGGACATTCGAAAATAAACTTAAGACGGCAGTTTATTGATCGGACAAAGCTGCTGTTCGAAATGATCGGAAAGACGTCTTAGCAAACATTCTGAGCAGGCGTTACCGGCTTCGGGAGTGGATTCTAACACGCGATGATGAGACGTGTGAATATTAACTCACACCGTGGGACTGAGAGAGGACTGGAAGATGGAGCCCTGTGGTGTGTTATAACCACACGCCTCCTTACAGGCCAACGTATCGTCCTTTGATTAAACTTATGATCGGGTTTCCATTTTGCGGAACTGATTATTACTTTTACTGCAGTACGTTCTAAGACGGATGGATCCAGGCTGGAGGAACGAGTGTCTGACTGGGTCAATATCTCACAAACACTGGCAGAGTATTCGGAAAGGGTGGTTTCTACAAATGTACTTCACATTCTCATTCGATAAGGAGGTGTGTTGTAGCGGTGGGGCACCAGTATGTTGTGTGGGTCAAACAATCTGTAAATCAGTTCCAGAAAGTAGAGAGGCTCAGTGCCAGTCAAATCCCAGATCTAAGTAGTGGTTAATATGATCCTGTCAAGAAGTACCAAGGGCAATCGGGAATGTCAGGAATGTCAGGAAAGTCAGGAATGCCAGTACGAGTTGTACACGATGTGGGAGGAACTGTGATCATATTCCTTCCTCAGTGTCTGATCGTACGATCACAATTAGACTCTGGTATAACAGTGTTTCTTTCTAGAGACCTTTCTTCAAAAAATAAGGGAAGGACGTTTATATGCAAGTATTTGTAAATGTAGCCTACGTGAATGTAACAGAATGTATTTAAGTGAAAGTGTGTGTGTGCACAAATGTGAGTCGACTTGGTGTGTAACTGGTGTGTGTGTGTGTGTGTGTGTGTGTTCATAAGCATAGTGCGTGCATGTTCATACATATGCGTAAGTAGAGTGTGTGTGTGTGTGTGTGTGTGCATAAATGTTTCACTGTATTTCTTCTTAAATGGCTTTCCATGAAATGAAAAATCTTCCACACCTGCATATAAAGCAGCTTTTCACTAAAATGCCTGCAGTCCATGGAAAATCATCACACAGTGTTTTAATACCTGCTCATTCTGCTCCCCCCATTCCATCCAATAAAAGATACATCAGGCTGCAGACTAACAGTCTTGGGTCCTTCACAAACACATCAGCACTTTGTTGTTTGGCCAGGAACTCTAATCCAAACATGTGTAGAGGTGTGTGTTTGTGAGTTAAGGTAGGGGTGTATGTGTGTGTGTGTGTTTGTGTGTGTGTATATGTGTATTTTTGTGTTAAGGAGGGAGTGTTTATGCTGGTGTATGTGTGTTTGTGTGTTAAGATGAGGGTGTATATATGTGTGTTTGTGTGTTAAGGTGGGAAGTCTTCCTGTCTGGGTGCAATTGGTCTAGAGATGGGTACACCAAAAAGGCAGGCCAACAACACACACACACACACACCCATACACACACACACACACACACACGCACACACACACCCTTTAAATCATCATCCTACGTCCAAATTTCCATTTCGCCATCAGCTCTGACAGATCTGCTCAATTACAGCAAGTGACTGAGCCAATTAGCAAGTAGCAAGGATAGCTGACCTGCCCCCGCTACCAAAGCCTTCTGGGAAATCAGTAGCCCCCCCTTTCCTTTCTTTAGCCAATAACCCACTGACACCCTGATTAACTACTTTTAATAGCATTAACCTCATGTGTGTGTGTGTGAGTGTGTGTGTGTATGTGTTTGTGTGTGTGCTGCAAAGGGTCGGGATGATACACAAGGACTGATACTTTGTAATTACTCCCTCTATAGTTCTATCACCCTTTATCTCTGCACCTCAAGCTAAAATCACATATACCATTACACAGTGTTTGTGAATAACTAATAAAATGTATTTTACTTCATTAAAAGTGCTGTGTCATTCGCAAGTAGGATAATAAACCAATGATGCTTAACAAGGTTACTGTGGGACAGTTGCTTAGCAACTTCAGGTCTGATAAAACCATCCTAAACTTCTGATTACTTGCAGTGGCCACATTAAAGAACAGCTTCTGTCTGTCGTCCACTCTAATGCCACTGCTGGCCCATGTGTGTGTGTGTGTGTGTGTGTGTGTGTGTGTGTGTGTGTGTGTGTGTGTGGAGGTGGGAGGGGTTAAGTGGAAGGGCTGGGAGAGGAGCCAGTAGATGTAGACAGCTAAATGAGAGCGTGACTTTCACCTAATTGGCTCCCAGGGTGGAGACATAAAGCATAGCTAACCATTACCACCCTATGCCTGCAGTGTGTGTGTGTGTGTGTGTGTGTGTGTGTGTGGTGCAGGCATGCATGCTTCAGCAGTGCACACAACCAGTCTTCTTAATCTAGCTAGAAAAACCTCTGTAAACCAAAAGAGGAAGGAGTGTGTGGACTGTGTGAAGGGGGGTTAAGGGGTTTTTGACAGGTTTTTGAAGGAGCTCTGCATTGTTTGGAAGTGGCTAGAGGGATAGACCACTGGATTAACCCAAGCTCCCTGAAAGAAACCCTCCAGCCATCATTTTAATTGCCTCCTCTAACCCTGTTCTGTAATTTGACAACCTCACTAATCATCCACTGTATCCCCCTCTCAATCCTTCGATTGCCCATACTGTAATTCAGTGTTTCCCAACCCAGTCCTCGTGGCACGCATTAGGTTAGAGCAAAAACGTGGAACAGTCTCATGTGCTCCAAGGACTGGGTTGGGAAACACTGCTCTAAGTGAAGGGAAGGGACTACAAACACACTGGTTCCCTTCTAAGAACCTTGTTTCCAAACGGTGGGCCACTCTGGAGGAGAAGCACCACCCCTCAGGTGGAAAAGTACAGCGAGAACCCCAGAGCTCCACCCACTTCATGCGACAGCAGCCCGGCTCCTCCTACGATTCTTCTTCTCGCTCTCTGTCTTGAGGCTGTTTTGGCAGATGGTCTCCTCTCCAATAACCAGCTTCATATCACAGTCATCAATCTGATGGCCATTACCCAAGCAGGCCTAACGAGGAACATACCATCTGCTAGATTTAGAAGGGGGTTTGGAACAGACTACATGAATAACTAAACAAGGGAATTGTAGAAATGTAAATAAACTGATTTGATGTAGCAGTAAATTATATAGATTTATGTGAGGGGTGTTGGAGAGTTGATTAACACCGATAACAAGAGGTAATGAACTGAATGAACTGATTTGATGGGTAGTTTACACTACACAGTTATTTGAACTGAATGAACTGATTTGATGGGTAGTTTACCCACAGTTATTTGTTCTTTATCTTCATCTTTAAGAATTATCTTTATTTTTCCCTTCTTTTTGAAGCAAAAGAATAAATAGGATCCGTGCTTAAACAACACTGTAACACACACACACACACACACACACACACACACACACACACACACACACAGCCACCCCTCTTAATTAATCGCTCCTTGCCATTGGGCTTCCTCAGAAAGCCCTTGAGGCCAACAATGTGGCGCCTGTGGGGATGTGGGCTTGCCAAACTGCCTGAGAGGCAGAGTGTGCAGGTTACAGGGACGACAGCAAGGGAGCAGGCAGCACACACAGCCCACCCGGAGCACAACTGCTCGCCTTGGCACAGTAATGATCCAGTCAGACAGAGAGAGACAGAGAGAGAGAGACAGAGACTACATTCATAAAGGTTAACCATGATCCCTTCCACAACCAGACAAAACAGTAATAAAATAACTGAATGTGAAAGGCAGCTCCTCCCCTGAATATTATTTCATGTATACATGTTGTACGCTGAAGCAACTGCTAGTGTTTACCTTCCTAATATCACACAGCATGGAGAATTAAGGCTTTAACGTCATCAACAGCCACTTCTGTTCCCTTTCACCAGGACTGAGGAGTGAACAGTTTAAAGACGTGTCGACACTCTCTACACACACACACACACACACACACACACCCCTCCTCTGCCTCACCCCTGCTCCTCCATCATCTCCTGCAGCTCCATGCACTTCAGCTCCACCCGTCTCTTGCGCTCGTGGTCAAGGATCTCGCGGCGAGCCACCTTCACCAACACGGGCTCCGGCCGCTCTCCCTCCTCTTCCTCGGGCTCTCCGCCGGCCTTGGGGCGTGCGCCTGCCGGTGCGCCAGGCTGAGGGGAGGCGCCGTTGGCCCCGCCCTCCGGGGAGGGAAGCCCCGCCTCGTCATACATGATCACAGCACTGAAAGAGACAAAGAGTGAGAGGATCAGTGATGTGGGGGGGTGGATCTCCACTCCATTACGTCAGACACAGCAAATCACAGTAGTAGGTGGTATTTAAAGAAACACAGTGTGTGGCCAGTTGAGAGTCAACAGGACCACCAGGAGCTCTATAAATCCACAGAAAGTAGTTCATCCTGAGCTGGTCCAATAGCTCTGAATGCAACCCCCAGTGAACTGACCTAGGAACAGTACCCAAGGCACATCCTCTCTGAGTGAGGCATTAATAATGAAGTGCTCCTAGCTTCTCCGCTCGGCTGCATCTCCGAGCTGGATGCTCATCACCGCGGGCAAAATGCTGCATCATGATTATCACCTCCAACATCTGTAAGATCCTAGTTGGGGAAGCGTATGGAGGGGAGTGTGGCAGGGCTGCAGTGAACGAGTGAACGAGTGAACGAGTGAACGAGACATCACCTGTGACCATGAACGTCTGAACTCGTGACTCTCATGTTAGGGTGCACATGTATACACACACACAAACAAGCAAAGTCAGATAGGAGAGACATATTGTATGGGTCATGTGGAGGTTTGAGATAGAGAAAGAAAAAAAATGTGAGAGAGAAAGAGAGAGCGAGAAACAGAGAAAGGGAGGGAGACAGAGAGAGAGAGAGAGAGAGAGAGAGAGACAGAGAGAGAGACAGAGAGGGAGAGAGAAGCTGCCTTTTAGAACCACTATATAAT
>JAOXYF010000155.1:0-14402 GCA_028565775.1 Sternarchorhynchus goeldii | reverse complement strand
TCTCCCTCTCTCTCTCTCTCTGTCCCCCCCCCTCTCTCTCTGTTACATCCACTTCAAGGATGAACACACACAGACACACAAAAAAGCTGAACACTTGGCGCTAAACTAGCACCGCGGCCTTGGTGGGACACGGCTAATTAGCATCGCGGTTGACGGCATTAATGAAGCTCAGCTCTGCGTTTTGAAAAGCTTCAGGGGAGAGATAACGCAGGCCTCTGTGGTCCAGCCTCCCTGACTCAACATCACTGCATCTGACCACACGTTTAAAATGCTTTCTCTCTCTCGCTCAGCTGCAGGAACAGAGACTTCCAGCTTGTTGGAATTCGGTTGGTCAGTTCACAGGAAAACAGACAGAACATCTGTGAATGAGTCAGTGTACCGTGATCCACTGAGGCTAATGACGAAAATCACCATCATTACAATTGTTATAGTTTTCATATACCTCTCTTGAAATATGAATGGCCGCAGGTCCCGATGAATCTTCTCCCAGCACCAAGCCCCTCTGCCCTCCCAACCTCTCGCCCAGGTCTGGCCGACGGTGCCAGTCAGCCACTGCTGCCAGTCAACCCTTCTGGGCACGCTGGCATCACCAGCCTTGGCACCGTCCCAGTGCCCTTGTTTGGCGAGGCCCAAGTGGTATCACCAATTCTCCTGGCATCGCCGGTCCCTGACGGGACCCATGTGAGTGCGGTGTGACTGTGGTGTGACTGCGGTGTGACTAATAGCCCTAATCAGCTGGTGGGAGAGGGAGACCAGTAAGTGCTAAATGCTGTGAATAATTTAGCGAGGTGGCAGCTTAATGAGGGGAGCCAGAGACACTTTGACAAGGAAGCCTGGGACACACAGCAGGACCACACACACACACACACACACACACACACACACACACACACACACACACACACACACACACTCACATACAAACACTCACAAATGCATGTGCGCACATGCAGTCACTCAGAAGGAAGCTGACTTCTTTCTCATGTTTACATGACACACACACACACACACACACACACACACACACACACGCAAGTGCGCATGCACACATACTGACGACCTTCACGGGTTCTTAAGGGGGAGGGTCCCCCTTTGCCTGTGTGTGTGGTGAGTGTGATGGGTGGAGATGGATGGAGGGTGGAGCTGTCTGAAGGACGAGGGCAGAGGTCTTGTTCATGCCACTATACACGCCAGCCACCTCCCAGATTTCATCACTGCAGCCATGTTTCACTCCCACAGTCCATTTCTCACCTGCTTCATTAGAGGCACCAAGACAACACACTTTACAATCATCCTGAAGTGAATTCAGAGTGGCTCCCGAGAGAGAGACACAGAGAGAGAGACAGAAAGAGAGAAACAGAGAAAGAGAGAGACAGAGAGAAAGAGAGAGAGAGAGGGTCAGAGAGAGACAGAGAGAAAGACAGAGAGAGAGAGAGAGAGTCAGAGAGAGAGAGAGAGAGAGAGAGAGAGAGAGACAGAGAAAGACAGAAAGAGATAAGTTAATTAAATTAAAAATATTTTTTCCAATGACATTCAAATTTGCAAGATCAAGACCTCCACAACAGACATACATCCATGGCACTTGCACACATAAAGACACACACATGCATGAGCACACACACACACATGCATGTAAGAAGCAGAGAGACACATCACTCATTCTGACAAAAACACTAAACTGCTATTAAAGGCTGCTAAATTAAATTGGTTGCTACTCCGGGAGCGTCTGAGAGCAGAAGAACCTGACAGAGTCACACACACCACGTGCTGGGGAATACCCTGTCCCCCAAAGGGCACTGGGATAATTAACACTATCCCAGTATAAAACCAGTGTCTGTATAAAAACAACTGGTTTTCTGGCTTCATAAATGCTTTGGCATGCGCAGATAATATTTGAATTCTAACTGTTATTCCAAACACTTATTCTGGCAGTCTTAGTTATTAGGAAAATGACTCAAATTACGTCTGTGACTCCCGGGAGATTCAGATAAGTTAAGGTTTTCCCAATCCTCCGCCCACCATCTCTTGTCCTTCCCAGGCCAGGCCAGGGCTCTCCTCCTGGGCTGGAGGCTGCATGTCAGCGGGGGCTGTGTGCCAGGGCATGGCCTGGGATGTGGCTGGGCATGGAGCCACCTCAGCTCCACGGGCAACGGAGGAGGTGAGAACGACCCACCTTTTCCCTCCTGCCCATGCCCCATAGCTCCGCCTCTCCCTGCTCTCAACCTCAAATCTCCGCCTCTCCCTGTTCTCAACCTCATAGCTCCGCCTCTCCCTGCTCTCGTCCTCAAAGCCCCGCCTCTCCCTGTTCTCAACCTCAAAGCTCCGCCTCTCCTTGTTCTCAACCTCAAAGCTCCGCCTCTCCTTGTTCTCGTCCCCAAAGCCCTGCCTTTCCCTGCTCTCATCCGCATAGCTCTGCCTGCCCACTTCAGTTCTACCCCACCTCCCAACCTGATCTCCACCATGCTTTTCCGGGGTTCTCTTCCACTCTCAAGCTGGCATGGAAAGCCCCGGGAACCACCACTCCTCACCCTGCACCCACTCACTGACTCTCTCTCCCTCTCTCTCTCCCTCCCACCCTGCCTCCCTCCGCTCCTCAGTTTGTCCTGCAGACGGCAGCTGACAGTCGGGAAGGCGCTCAGCTGTCTGGCGTCAAGAGCAGAAACGGCTCTGGTTGCCGTGGTTTCCCAGCACAAGCCTCAGACAGGCCCGCTGAGAGGTTGCCGCACACGGACGTTAAGGGGCTTTGAGTTTTTTATAACAGCGTTAAACCGTGTCAGAATCACCCTGTCGCTGCACAAACGAAATGGACCAGACAGCGACTTTGAGCTGGAGCACATAGAACAGCTCTGGTTCAGCAAAGACTGGGAGGAACAGTTTCCAGGAACTAAACTCAAGAGAAGATTAAAGAGAGAACCTGAGATCCTCGAAGATAATGGTTCCGCACAGCCGATAGTGACTCATCAAGCATGCAGTTAAAGAAACAGAGATGGTTCTCTTGACACAGATTAAACCTACTATTTGCTTAAATTATACTGTCAGTGGGGATTAGCTATTGAAATTTCTGTTAAATTTGAAAAATTGTCCCCCAGTGTGATAACAGAGTGATAACAGAGTGCTAAGACAGTGCTTACACAGAGTGCTAACACAGAGTGCTAACACAGTGATAACGGAGTGCTAACACAGAGTGCTAACACAGAGTGCTAACTCAGTGCTAACACAGAGTGCTAACACAGAGTGCTAACACAGAGTGCTAACACAGAGCTGTATTACCTGTATTGCAGAACAGCCAGTGGATCCAGGAAACATGGAAAAAAGACAAAGATGAAAGAGAGGATTAAGATCAAAAGTGCTTGTGGTATAGAAAAACACAGCGTTACTGATCAAATGTTTACAATAAAACAAACAAACAAAAAAAACATATAAGTACATTTTAAAAAACAAGAAAAACATCTTTAAGTTGTTAGAAGAAAAAAATACCATATTGTGTTTTTTGTAGCTTTGTAGAAGTTTACTGCTTCAACAGCTACATGAGGTCGGGTTTTACTGCAGCAGGAACACTATCACGTCTCTGTTTCTGCGGGTCATTTTCCGTGCATTGCAGTCCAGCAACAGCTGTTTGTGAGGCGGGACCTGGCTGTGCATGATGGAGGCGGTGCGGGACGTGACTCCCTAGAGGCAGTGCAGGACGTGACTCCCTAGTGGCAGTGTGGGACGCGAGCCCCTAGTGGTGCCGAGCGGAAACCCAAATGAGTGCAGGACATCACATAACGGATGCGAGTGGTGCAGGTCAGAGAGTTTGAACACGCCCATGAAGATACCTGATTATGAATCTGAAGCTAAGGCTCGGTTACACAAGACCCCGCATGACAGAAGGCCATTTAATGTCACGATCAGGAAAGAGTTTGTGAAAAAATAATCATTATCCTACACAACGATGACCATGCTGGGGTCAACTCATATCAATCTGCAATCACAATTAATAAGAGCTTATGCAGATTGTGATGGAGGGTGGGAGGGTGGGAGAGAGAGAGAGAGAGAAAGAAAGAAAAAGAGAGAGAGAGGGAGAGAGAGAAAGAAAGAAAAAGAGAGAGAGAGGGAGAGAGAGAAAGAAAAAGAGAGAGAGAGAGAGAAAGAAAGAAAAAGAGAGAGAGAGAGGGAGAGAGAGAAAGAAAAAGAGAGAGAGAGGGAGAGAAAGAAAGAAAAAGAGAGAGAGAGGGAGAGCTGGAGACAGAGAGAGAGAGAAAGAAAGAAAAAGAGAGAGAGAGGGAGAGAGACAGAGAAAGAAAGAAAAAGAGAGAGAGAGGGAGAGCTGGAGACAGAGAGAGAGAGAGAGAGAGAAAGAGGGCAGGGTGAGAGCATTGTCAGCAGATGTGGAGTGATCACAATCTCTCAATAGCTTAATAACACCAAACGGCACCCATGTCTCAGACAGAGAGAGAGAGAGATGAGCAGCAGTGAGACAGAGAGAGAGACAGAGAGAGAGAGATGAGCAGCAGTGAGACAGAGAGAGAGACAGAGAGAGAGAGAGATGAGCAGCAGTGAGACAGAGAGAGAGAGAGAGAGAGAGAGACAGAGAGAGAGATGAGCAGCAGTGAGACAGAGAGAGAGAGATGTGGGGGGTAGTGAGACATAAAGGGAGAGACAGCAAGTGAGCGAGAGAGATAAAGCATCAGAAAAAGTAAAGGAGTTTAGCTGGACTGTGGAAGCACCGGGTGGTCCAGCGCGAGGGTCAGCCTGTCCCGTCTCCGGGTGTCACCCGTCCGCAGTGCCACTCACTCCATGTAATGTGGACCGAAGGGCGAGTGGCACGTCGGCAGAATGTGCCCGGAACGCTGCAGGTGACCTGCCTGTTCCACGCCATAAACAACGACCAACATTCTGCCTTCACTTTGACTGGCACTGATTGTGTTGGTGTGGGGATCTGTACAGCCAATCATTTAAGGTCACCTTCACCACATGAAGGAGAGACAAGGAGAGAGAAATGTGCTGATTTTCTCTTATGCTGCAGGTCTCATTTTATAGAACCTCTAAATCACTACTCTCTCTATCTCACACACACACACACACACACACACACACACACACACACACACACATTACTGAGCAGGTGCATCCTTATAAAACTAAAGTTTAAGAGAAAATGGTTCCAAACACAAGATATGGGCAGATGACATATAAATTCAGAGCTGCTCCCAGTTCTGCTCTTACACACATAAACACAGACACACACACAAACACACACACACAAACACACACACAAACACAGACACAAACACAGACACAAACACAGACACACAAACAAACACAGACACAAACACAGACACACAAACAGACACAGACACACAAACAAACACAGACACAAACACGGACACAAACAGACAGACACATGGCGTGTTTGGGAGGTGAAGGGGAACACGGCGTGTTTGCAGAGGCTGGCAGTCAGAAGGGAAAAGCATCTGAGGGAGTGAACATGCACCCTGGAAAATAGGTCACGAGAATGAGTGTATCAGAGTGAGTGAGAGAAAGAGAGGGAGGGAGAGAGAGAGGATGAGAAGGAGGGAGAGAGGGGGAGAGAGGGGGAGAGAGAGGGAAGAAGAGAGAGAGGCAGTGACGGAGAGAATTTTCATTGTAATTAAGTTCACTCTCACATTGGAGCTTAATAGATAGTCCTGTAATTTGTCACAGGCAGCTGAAGCCCTGACCTTTTGCCCCTGGAACAGATTGCTGTGACGCTCTCTCGCCACAGGAGGCAGCGTGGAGCGACCCTTCAGCCAGCTCTTCAATCTGTCCTCGTATCAGCTCTCCTTGTGAGGAAGTTTTTTGAGAGAGAATATTGCGTCGATGTTGGTAAAGTTTTGCTATTCCGCATCTGCGATCCAAATATAGATCCTCCCAGGCTGGGGATCTCATTGATCCAGCTATTACTGCACATTATGACATTTCAGATTTTGTCAATTCAGCTCCTTCCTCTTTTTGCCCCGCCCCTAACCCCCCCCTCCCCTTCTCCCACAGCCCTGATTTCGAATGCTGATTCCTGTGTATCAGCCCGGCCTGATCTGAAGAACTGCAGGGTTATTGCATCCGTCAGTCGAGCTGTTATTGTGGCGCCAGACTGTGTCAGTGCTATGGGAGCTGAAGCAGGAATAATAACGGGGGAAGTCAGAGAGAGGCAGCGACACGCCACCAGGTTGAGTGGCAGGTCGGGGTTCTGTCATACTGACACACTCTATCACAGTGTCATCAGCTATCAGCCACTGCACTGTGCTCCACCTTACGGGACAAATCAGCGACAGTGTGTGCATGTGTGTGTGTGTGGTGTGTGTGTGTGTGTGTGTGGGATGTGTGTGTGTGTGTGTGTGTGTGTGTGCGCGTGTTTGAGTGCTTGCATGTGCATGTGTTCTTTTGTGTCTATGTGTGTGTGTAAGTATATATTTGTGTGTGTGTGTGTGTGTGTTCGTGTCTGTGTGCGTGCAACCATGCGTGTGTCTTCACACAGCACTCTCAGACAGGGTGATTGATGTGATGTGTTTTAATTTCTTGTTCAGTGAGACTCATCAGTCTGGGATGCTGAGCACTTTCATCTAACATCATGAAAGTTGGAAAAGTTCGGAGGGGCAGGAGGCTGGAAGTGTTAGGATAAAAGGAACCTCAACAAACAGCCCCTTCACACACACACACACACACACACACACACACTCACACACACTCACACTGACGCAGACACACACTCACACACAGTAATTAGCCCCTGCTCCCTGGGCTGATATGGTCATTCAGCACAGACACAGGCCTGAGGGCCCCTGCGGTTACGGAGTAACCGTGGTTACTGTGGCCCTGTCTCAGTGTGGTTCATCATTGTAAGACTTCCCTTCGTTCTGCAGGGTAAGTAGAAGCAGGATGTGTACGCAACACAGCATTCAAAATGTTTGCAGACATAATCCAAACAAATTATGAGTGGGAAAACATCGCAATCATTCAGTTTGAGTAATGCATGGTTGGATATGCTGTTTTCTTCAAACAGCATTTATGGCTCGTTAAGTTTAGCTTAGACAGCACTGTCCTGTGCAAATGCATCAGGAGACGATCAGCATAAACGAGTTTAACGAGATAACGATGAGATAACGATACCAGCACTGTATCACTCTGAACAGCTGTAAAACTGTCTGGAGTGGACAGCCCAGATAGAGTAGGCAAAATATCAACAAACAAACAAACCAACCAACATGGATGGGGAGTGGTGGGGAGAGGGGAGCGGGGGGTGGAGCGAGGGGAGCAGGGGGTGGAGAGGGCAGTGGGGGCGGGGAGAGGGGCGTGGTCAACCACCATAGCCACGTACCAAACACACACACACACCAGCACACACTGGCGCGTTTACACATACGGGAGTGTAGACAGACGTCCACGCGCTCACAGGACTGCCTCAGAGTGAAAAAGAGTCATCTGAACTCCGTTACCCGCCGGGAGGCTCAGGAGGTCCAGCACACACACGCTTCCACACTGTCCTCTCCTCTCTCCCACTCAGCAGATACTCCACACTCCAAATGATCTCAATTACCTCCTTCACACTGAAAGGCCTCAGACTGCCTTTCTGAGACATTATGCTAATAAACAGTACCGAAGCCCCACAGACATGGCTACAGTCAGGGGTGGGGTGTTGCTAGCACACAGGGCTGCAGCTTAATTAATTGTAGCCATTGTGGGGTGTTTTAATCGGGCCAGACGTGAGCCGACGGCAGGCTAAACACTAGCCGCCCACAGTCCACGTCCCTCCTGAGTCCTTGGTCTCGCAGACCAGCTTACAGAACCACACTTCACATGACCCACTTCCCAGACTTTACAGGACATACAGGACTTACAGGGCTTAAAACAAACAGCTTCAGTTTCTGAACACATTTGGTTCATTCTGAAATATCCATCCATTCATCCATCCATCCAAAACACCCAGCCAGCCCACCTTCTGGCGTTACCCAATCCACACTGAACCAGACCCCCATAACTGAATGTCCCACGGGTGGTGGGTCCATGGGAGACATTAAGAAATATACCTAATGTTTTGAATTAATCAAGATATTAAATGATCTTTTTATGTTATCACCTAAACAAGAAAACATCCAATCATGTAAATAAACTATTACCAGATGATGTGTGTGTGTGTGTGTGTGTGTGTGTGGTGGGAGTGTGTGTGCACATTTGGGCTGGTTTGTGTGTTTGGGCTGGTGTGTGTGTGTCTGTGTGTGTTTGTGTGTTGGTGTGTGTGTGTGTGTGTGTGTGGACTGGTGTGTGTGTGTGTGTGTGGACTGATGTGTGTGTGTTTGGACTGGTGTTTGGACTGGTGTGTGTGTGTGTGTGTGTGTGTGTGTTTGGACTGGTGCGTTGAGCCTAATGGTCTGTATGCAGGCAGCAGCTTCAAAGGATTACAGTTTGTTCACACATTAAATTCTTTCAGAGGGTCTCCAGAACACTGCAGGAGGTGATGTAATGCAATCTCTCAAGATCATCAGCAGGAGAGACAAACACACACACACACACACACACGCACGGCAGGACCACAGGGATTTTCCATCATCAGAATGCCATTCTTAATTAATACTTCTCCACACTCCTCAACGGTCTTTTAAGCACCACGAGCCTCCTCTGTCCGCTAATTACACAACTGTACAAGCAAGCCTAAGGGGGGAGAGAGGGGAAAGAGACAGACAGAGAGAGAGAGACAGAGAGAGAGACCGGCTGGCCAACCCAAACCCCTTGTGTTCCGATTACATAGCCAATCACCTCTCAAGACCCACCGAGGGAGGGAGGCTGTTCCAAATCTCATCTCCCCTAACTAAAGAAAATCTGCTTGAGTTAGAACATTTATGAAAGAGCTGTAAGAGATGCCAAGCATCTTTTAAACACTCCCATTCCACACTCTGACCCTCCTGGTTCCTGAAGGTTTTGCTCACCGCCATTCAGCTCCGCTTAACGTAGCACGTTTGGATTAAATCATTGACGTGAGATGATTTTTTTTTTTACTGTTTAAAATGGATTGTAAAGAAAGTGAGGAATCTATAGATTGATTCATTTAAACTGTACCACAACAAGGACTGTAGTTCAGTACAGATAAATACACATGCCGTGTGTGTGTGTGTGTGTGTGTGTACACACATAGACACACACTTTTACTTTAGAATGTTCCAAAAGAATTTTACGCACATCTACACTTCTCATTCACTCTCATTTATCTCAACTCCATTTATAAGTTAACACAGCAGCTATGCTTTAAAGCTAAACACTGTGTGTGTGTGTGTGTGTGTGTGTGTGTGTGTGTGTGTGTGTGTGTGTGTGTGTATGCACACAGTAAAATTTATCCACCTTTTTAAAAGCAAAACAGCACAGGCCACATTAATCATTCAAGCTTGCGCAGTCCCTCTACAGACACACATGAAACCCCTACAGCTGGATACCAGATACTTGCTACATGTTTTTTAAATGCTGACCCAGGATCAGTCACCCAGGATTCTGCTAAAAACATGGCATGTCTCAAATGCCAGGGACCGTTCTCTCACTGCCACCCTGCCGTCAGGCACATGGGCATGTGTTTTGGCTGGCAGAGGGTGCCAGTTCTACCTTTCTATAGGATGTGCTCTAAAGCAGACCCTGCCTTGCCTAAACCGAGCGCACGTTTTCCCACCAGTAATCCCATGTTCCACGGTGTTCATATATACATACTGAACATCTGACGCTAGCATTCAAAATAACATGTTAGTAGGATGCTTTTGTGCTAAAGGTCAAGAGGTCAGAGGGTTAGGCAGTTATACAAGAATCTAAATCGTGTGCCTTTTGGCCAACAATAACAATCGTGTAAATTATGTTACAACAGCTGCTGCAGGAGCAGTAGAGTTGATTTCCAGCACACAGTTAACTGAAAACGAGTCAGTAAATAACTGAGTGGGGCATACAGATCAGTCTAGTATTTACAGCCAAATAAAGTTAACCTGCTTAGTGCTCATAAATCAGCCTTACTTGTTAGAACAAGATCAATACAAACATTTCTAACCCTTTCATCAGAATGCTCTGCATTTTTTTAAGGAATATCTTAAAAATGTTTTCTAACATACTTTTAAAAACGTTTATAAAGGATTGAGCCTAACGATTTTAAATTGAAACAAAAAATATGTTACTAAACTGTTGCTAATATTTTACTTGTGCAGAGTGTCATTTTAAGATAAAATATTAAAATGTAACCAACATCCAAAGATATTTTGAAATAAACTCAAATATGGCAAATGGCACTTGGGTTCAGTCATATTAGGCTCTGCCTTCACATCTGCCAAAGTCCCCCAATAAACACAATGACAACAGCTGAAACCCTTACCGACCTGGATTACACACCACCTTAGAACTGTGCACACAGGTGAATGGTGTTTTCACCACCTTTCCCTGATCTTGCCTACCGGAAAATGCCAGAATCCTGTCCGTGACGCACTGACCCTCAAGGAGATCACTTTAAGATAAACCTTAAGATTCACCATAAGATGCATCTTAAGATACACTTTAAGATAAACCTTAAGATAATCCTTAAGATACACCTTAAGATAAACCTTAAGATGAACCTTAAGATGAACCTTAAGATACACCTTAAGTCAGCAACCATTTGTTGGAAGCATCTACAGTGTGACTTTACCGCCAAACAATGAAGCAGTGAAGCAGTGAACCAGTGTTCACTTGCTGCCCAATTTCTAGGGATTCAAAACAGGCTGCATCCAAAACCTACCGGTCTGATGACGGGGCTGTGGAGACCAGCGTGGGAGGAGTGTGTTTGCGGACACGGTTGGAGCTGATGGGGGGGGGAGCTGAAATCTACACACCCTGTTTCTCTGGAAACCTTTTCTGTGCGTCACTGCAAGTGTGAGGACGTCTACCTCAATTCTGACTATTTCTATTACTTTAAGTACAGTACATTCACAGTGTGGTTGCTCCCTCAAATACCTTCATATATATATATATAGTTCATGTATGTATTTGTAGTTCCAGAGTGTGTAGTCCATCTGTTTCCATGTTTCTGTGCACACGCTTTGACCTGCCTTGGTGGTCAGCTACTGCCCACACAATAGATGTGTGGTGGGCATCTTTCACACCACTCCCAGCACCCTGGGGAGATGCTGCTTCACTATGTTTGATCTCATCACACCAGCTCCACGCCAGTCCCACCGTGTCAGTGGAAACTGCATTAACCACGACCTGTTCTCCAGACCACACCCAGACAGCTGTGGTCCTGAGGCGAGTTGTGGACTGGTAATGAATGAGTGGATGCCGTCCAACAGGACCCTGTGTGCAACGGTGCACCTCCAAACTGCCGCTGTAAGCAGGTCTGTGTATAAAATCTTCCAGGAAGTAAAAGTGCCGGGGGGGGGGGTGTAAAGCGGGAAGTGTAAAATCGTTTTGAAATGTTTTCATACACACATGCTGACGAGCAGGAACACCAGGGGCTTAAAGAGTCACTCAGCTTTGAGCTGAAAGCCTGCAGCAGCAGGTCCCTACACCGGCAGGACTACCGCCACCTTGGTTACCACAAGAGCTTCAGTGCTAATTGAAAGGTCAGCGTGGTAATTAGCACCGCCGACGAGGGCCATGCTGGAAGGAGCGGACCGCACTGCCGCTGAAGCCCCGCCCACCGCGTTGTCACACGCACAAACAAGGGGCCGGCTCACTACGGCCGGTCACTTCCAAGGCACTATCCTAATTAGAGCTTGTTCCTGCACATCTTCTCAATATAAGAACTAATTAGTACGTGACGCCTTCGCTGGAGAAGTGGCACAACTCTCCTGCATCCACAGAACATCTCCTCCAGCCTACTGCTGTCCTTATGACTCCTGTTCTTGCTTCCTTCCTGCATATCTCTCTCTCTCTCTCTCTCTCTCTCTCTCTCTCTCTCGGCCAGCATGCTCCTAGGACAGAGGGAACAGTTAAGGAAGGATAGAGGAGGGAGGCAGGGAGCAAAGGACAGAGAGTGGAACAGCCAGCGCAGCTTTGATCGCCTCAAACAAGACGAGCAGCTCCCTCGTCCCACACACCCCAGAGCGAGGGGGGAGGGGGGTTGGGGGAAGAGCAGAAGACTCAGAGACAGATGCTGAAAGTCAGATAAAGGTGAGAGAATGACAGGGAGTGGGAGAGTGAGACCTGGGGAAAATATTCACGGAAGATGGACGGAAAACAGAAAAATAGGTGAAGCTCGGGACACCTGACTGTTTTCTTAAGTGGTACGGCCCGTTCCCCCTCCCTGCTTCCTGGTGTGGCGCAGCCCAACTCGCAGGCTGCGTTCAGGATGCGGGTGCCTTGTCTCCCTGGGCGACGCACTTGCTGTCAAAGCTGCCCATCACAAAAAATGCATACAAGCAGGGAGCGGTGAGGACAGCGGTACCCGCACGGTTCCAGGAGGAGAGGCAGGACAGAGGGACGCTGGGCACCGTCGCCGTAACACCACCCGCCCACACCACCCGCCCCTACACGGCCATAGAGTTGCAGGTGCAGGAGGTCAGAGAAAACCCCCCAACAAACTAAAAAACCATGACATGCTGACAGTGAGGATGAGGATGAGAAAGAGCGAGGAACTTCTCCATGTCCATCGGTGGGGTGTGTGCACATGAACATCTTGCTGTTGTCACATTACAGGACAAACTTGCACTTTGATTTGTGCAAATACCATTAACGGACTAATATGAAAACCCATGGATTACTGCTCTTTAAGAGAATGACACAAAATGACAGGAGAAAACAACATTACAGAAATGGTGTGCATTTGAGGGCACTGCGTTCAGACAGCCAATCAGACGAATGAGCAAAAGTGTGCTGACTCAGAGCCCACTCAGGATCCACTCAGGATCCACTCAGGGCCCACAGCTGGTGGAAGCTGCAGCTCTGACACCCTCTCCTCATGGCTCCTCCCCTTGTGACCCCTCCCCTCATAAACCCGCCCCAGACCTCTCCCTAGCCTAGGGGAGAGTTACATGCAGGAATTATGACTGCACATTCAACTCTGAAACTCTGTACAAGCCTCTGACTGAACGAGGAATGTGTGGGAGGATGCAACACACGCATAGAAATAATGCTATACACACACACACACACATTCACACACACTCACACACTCACACACACACACACAATCTCTCACATTCACACACACTCAAACATGATTATCTCTTATACAGAAGAGTTAAAGGTGCTGGTATAGAGAGAACAGCAGAAGAGAGAAGATAGCAGACAGAAGAAGTGCCACATGAGACCCAGAGAGAGAGAGAGAGAGAGAGAGAGAGAGAGAGAGAGAGAACAGAACAGAGAAAGTTCACTTTGCTCTATAGCTGCAGCCTGTGCAGTGTCGTGAGCCTAAAAAACTGTGCCTCCACCCTTTATAACAAGAACCTCCACACACACTCCACCCTGTACACCCACCATTCCTAACTAGAGCCTCCACACGCACTCCTGCTCTGTTACACAACTAAGTGACCCTGAGCTTATCACCAACACACAGATGACTGGTGTTATGAAACACCCTCGTGGAACGCGCCTCTCTTCCACATGGTCAGCTCGCTCTCTCTCTCTCTCTCTCTCTCTCTCTCCCTCCCTCACTCTGTTCTTTTCCTAACCCTCTCTCCTTCTCATCTCCTCTCCCAATACGTTACAATACACCACCGTAATACCTCACTACACACAATCAGGTATCACTTCAGTAGTCCTGTGAGGGCATTTGAAGCTCAGAAGTCCTTTCCTTAGTAAACATGAACACAGCACCAAGCAGGATACATCCGAGATAATAAAAACAATTAAATAAGTAAAGAGACGAGCTCAAGGTGGCGCTTCTCTGAGACCTTCATCAAACCACGCGATCCTGTAACAGGTGAAGACGAGGTGAGGAAGAGGAAGATGGAGGAGACAGAACAGGGTTTTGTCACGAGGCTTTAGAGAGACGTGATGAAGGCCGTTGCCTTGAGTTTACGGCCGAGGCGCCCACAGAGACCAGCGCACGCTGGAGACGGGGGGAAAAATCAACAACAACAAAAACACCTTGTTGCTGACGTCTTCATGAAAGTAGGGTTCATCAAAAGAGCTGGAATGCTTTTAAATCACTTTCCTTGGTATTCAATGACAAAGTCTCCTCACCTTTAACAAATATGAATGCCATTAAGAACATATATCTTTTTCCACAGAGAATCTGCTATTGCATCAGTCCAGAGACGATTCTAGCCAGCCAAGGTTGCACTGAGGATATCAGAAGGTCCCTTTTGTAAAACACAACATAAAAAGACTTTCTTTTTCTTGTTGTATGGCAGAGTACATAACTGTACTCTCAGAGTACATAACTGGTACATAACTGTACACTCAGAGTACATAACTGGTACATAACTGTACTCTCAGAGTACATA
>JAOXYF010000154.1:2500-14405 GCA_028565775.1 Sternarchorhynchus goeldii | reverse complement strand
ACACACACACACACACCCAGCCACAGCCATACACACACACACACACACACACACACACACACACACACACACACACACACACACACACACGAACTGATTTATTAGCTAAAATGTGTGCTTGAAATTTTGAGATGAAATTCAGGAGAAAACAAAAACGACTACAACTTGTGAACAAACTCCCTGTTGTTGCTGGACCTGATGATGATGTTGATGAACACAAACGTGGGTTTTGGTCTCCAGCTTTAGAGTGACATTGTTCCTCTAGATGTGAGAGAGTCACATGCATCAACACACAACACAATTACTGAGACATTAAAATAAATGCCAATACTGCCTATAACACACACACACACACACACACACACACACACACACACACACACACACACACGCACACACGCACACGCACACACGCACACATGCACACATGCACACACGCACACACACATTCTGATCACTGCACACACTTGCATAGTTTTCAGATGATTGGCTAGGCTGGGAGAGTGCCACACAACCACCATGCTGTTCCTCTCCTCCTCTCCCCTCCTCGCTGCTCCTCTCTCCTCCTTCCTGCATGTCTAGCAGGACAGAGGGGGTGGTGGCGATTTATGGCACACAGTGAGAATGGGTGGTGGTTGTCCTCCCCCACCCTGTGGCTGCTCTGCTACACCCGCCTACACCCCCCGCCAGAAACACACACCTCCCTCCCAGTACACACACACACACACACACACACACACACACACACATACACACCGCTCCCTCCCAGTACACACACACACACACACACACACCTCCCTCCCAGTACTCACTGGTGACGGATAAACATTGTCTACAGGCAGTAAATTCAGCCCTTGTCTGACAAGCCAATAAACCACTTCATTCTCTAACAGCAAAGAGGCCCAGACTATAGACCTGCGGAAAAGGATAGAACACACACACGTGCACACACATGCACACACACGCTTACACACACAGACACACACACACACACACACACACACACACACACACACACACACACACACACACACTCACATACCTGCTCACAAGCACACCTTCACATGCATAAACACACAAACTCACTGACATGCACAAACAACCCCTCAACACAGTTGTATATTCAGAAGCACACACACTACTAACCTGACAGCTAACATGTGGTATACATCACGCACAACAAAGATACAAAGTACAGACAAACATAACACACACCCCTTCACATGTGTAAACACACACAGAAACACACAGACACTCCCACACGCATACAAATGATGGCTCACATGTGGGGTGCATCACGCATATCAAAGACAAAAAGTACACACACGTACACACACACACACACACACAGATGTCTGTATACAGAATATGCTACACAACCACCAAATTTATCCATTGTGATGGTATCACACAGGCACTGAATCATCACCAGCAAACCGTTTAAGAAACACAAAGAATTGTTCAAAGTCAGAAGACCTGGACACACCAAACAGACAACAAACACTCAGACACGTAGGAGCATGCGCACACAGATACACACACAGAACAGACCCTCGCGCACACGCATGCACACACACCCCTGGTGTATACACACATGCAGATCAGACCTTTGTACACGCACATTCACACACACACCCCTGGTGAATACACACACGAAGAGCAGACACACAAACATACACACACACACACACACACACACCTACACCACTGGTGAATACACACACACACACACACCCCTGGTGAATACACACACGCAGAGCAGACACACATACACACACACACCCCTGGTGAATACACACACACAGAGCAGACACACACACACACACACACACACACAACCCTGGTGAATACACACACGCAGAGCAGACACACATACACACACACACACACACACACACACAGCAGACACACGTGTACACACACACACACACACACACACACACACACACACACACCCCTGGTGAATACACACACACACACACACACAGAGCAGACACACGTACACACACATGCACACACACCCTTGGCACCCCTACTGGCATTAATTGCATGTTTAAGCAGAGATGATTTATGCTTTCATTGTCTGATTAAAAGGCTGTTTCATCACCTCCATTAATACCTGCTTGTGTGTGTGTTTATGTGTGTGGGTTAAAACCACCGACTGTGTTAACACTGTTAACAGACATGCTTCAAGAGTCTTCTCAAACAGCCCTGATCATGACTAATACACAATAACACAGCCCTGTACTGGATGACTCAAGCCCTGTAATTAGAACACACAGCTCACCTGATATACACTCATCAGGGTGTGTGGGTGTGGGTGTATTATGTGTGTGTGCGTGTGTGTTTGTTGTGGTTTAGCAAGAAATGTGTTAGCAGCCAGGCATAAATATACACATAAATACACACGCACGCACACATGCACAAATATACACACACACGTGCACACACACACACACGATGTCTGCATGGTGTCTTCCGCTATTGCCTCTCCTGTGGTGACAGGACCCTGTGTGTGGGTGTGATGCTCTACATTAGCGGATACACGCTTACTCTTACAGTTTCTAAACCTTCTGCAACCCAGGTTCCTGGTCATATGACACACTCCATGGGTTCCTGGTCATATGACACACTCTATGTTATGTGTTCGGTGAGTATCATGTCCCTGCACAACAACCTCTAGGACACAATCGAGTTTCAGGATGTCACAGTCAAGTTTCAGGATGCCACAGTCGAGTTTCAGGACGCCACAGTCAAGTTTCAGGACGCCACAGCATGAGCCGAGGACACACAAGCTAAAGTGTTCCTGAAATACCCATAAAAACATGCTTAGTAATTCGCTGAGGGACTTTACAGGGCCAGGCTTCCCTTCAGGATCCCTGGTTTACATGGTGAGTGTGTGTGTGTGTGTGTGAGAGAGAGAGTGAAGTGGGGGCCCCTCTCAGTGCATCCTGGGTCATCTCAAGAATGTGACCCCCGTGCACACACATGCACACACACACACACAGTCTACCACTCACTCAAGCTCAGACTTTCCTTGCCTAGCACTTAGTAGTCCACCAGTAAAAAGCTCTTTTATTGCTCAGCAGACTCTTGTTTAGGGAGCAGGCGATGACAGTGTTTACCAATGACCACCAGTCCCTCCACATTGGCATGCAGTTGGTCTGTTGCCCAGGAGATAAAAGCATCGAGGTGTGACTGCGTCACGGTGACCGTGCATAGGAAAGAACACTGGGCCTGAGCGATGGACGTGCTTCTGTAAGTCGCTCTAGACAAGGATGCTTGCTGAACACTGGAAACACACAGTGCTCTGAACATGGCCTGCATCTTGTGGAATCAAGACCTCAGCATAGCCTCAAACAGCTGCTCCCAGAACAATCTCAGGTACTGGTAAAAAAAAAACAGCACATCCCCCTTATAAACGTTCCCCACCAACGCTCCCACACACACACACACACACACACACACACACACACACACTGTAATGGTGGGCATTTGTGTTAACTGCAGGACTGTGTTGGGTATGAAACATTAGTGGGTAGTCCAGCCAGCTTGCTTCCTACACACACAGCCCGAGAGGCAAGAGACTACACACACACACACACACACACACACACACACACACACACACACACACGCATGCACACACAGACGCATGCACACACAACGCTGCAAAGTCAGAAACACCAACAGTGTACGTGTTAAATGTCTTGTTGATCACAGTATCAGCATTTGCGATACATCACAGAAGGCTTGAAGATACAAATGAGCCCCTACAAAAAAAAAAAAAACTGTGATCAATTCTGGAACACTTTTCTTTAAAACCATATTGCAGATCTTTCATTGTGCAGCATCAGCACCCTGAATAACTGCAGACATTTCATGTGAGGACCATGTGTTTAGATTAATCAGAGCATTCACATGGTCCCACAAAGGAACAAAGAATTCCAGACAAATTCACACAGGACGCCCTTTAACACACTGTCTTAAGAGTTCAACAATATTCTCAATATTATGGCATATAGCAATAGCTACTATATAACTACAACACAAATGCCTATATAAACACACTACAGCATTCCAGGTGTGTGTGTGTGTGTGTGTGTGTGTGTGTGTGTGTGTGTGTGTGCCAGGATATGGCAGCAGCAATAACATCACGTATCAGATCCGTCAGTAAGCTTTTAACACCTGGGGCCAGACAGCTTTTTTACACTGGCACTGTGAGGACACTCCCATGGGGCTTACTAAAAGCATCCAACTACCCCCACCACCACCACCACCACCTCACCCGACCAGACCCCCGCGTCGCTAGCACAGAGACCCAAAGAAAAGCCTCAGTGTGTGCGATTAGGAGAGACGGCCCACGTTAGGGAGCCGGGTGACTGCTAACAGACCTCGTATCGGTGGAATCTGAAGATGGCCGATATGCTGCAGCACTCAAACATGATCACAATCCAACATTCACGCACACACACTGGATTCCAGGATGCTGAACAAAGCCATAAGGATGTGAGGAGTGAAAATGAGCTGTGTGGGTTTCTTCTTCTTCACCAGCCCTGGCTGAGTTGCTAACCCTGCTGGATGTATGGCTATGCATGCTATCATCAGTGGGGAGGGGGGCGACCAAACAACGTTTTACTCATGTTAGACTCACTGTGCACTGGTTTAAAGTGTCCTGTTCCTGATATAATAATAATAATAATAACAAAAACAGTTCAAGCTCATATGGAGTTTTACTCTGGTGAGGAGTGAATGATCGAGGAGTAGCTAAGATCTGTGGCAACAGTGTCGCCAGGGAGACGAGAGTTAAAGCTTCCATCAGCACCAACAGAAGCTCTCTTGTCCTGAGCTTCAGAGCAAGCTGCTGTGCCATCATGGCTACAGTTGCTGGGAAACTACCAGTAGAACCAGAGCCCAAAAGTGGCCCAATCACTCTCCGTGACTCCTGATCCAGCACGGCACCTGAAGCTGAAGGAGAAAGCGAAAGTTGAAGGTAAGCATTTTTTAAAACGAGAAACCTGACGTATTACTCCAGGGTGCGGATGAGCAGCAAAATACAGAGAGACACAAAGCCTCTGGCTTTAGATAAAGAGTGATACTGTCAGGCATGGAGAAATAAAGACCCCAGACATCAGAGCCACATGGCAACTTAGGGTCATTGGAGGAGACCATAACCTCGTTCCACACACACACACACACACACACACACACACACACACACACACACACACACACACTCAGCCCTTTTCTGGGTTGAATAATTCATAGCGTGTGCTGTAGAAAACAATCACATTTACAGCTGAACTGAGAGTTTAAGATTGTTTACAACATTGTTATGCACCACAAGAACATGAACTCTACCTTTACAGTTAGGGTCAGGGTCAAGCTGAACTTAATGTCCAATTAGACCAGTCTCTGGGTGGAGCATCCAGGCGGAGGAGGAAGCCCCCAATACCGTCCCATCAGTGCAGTGCAGACAGGAGAAAAGGCAACAGGCGGCCAGGTGCCAGGACTGGGTCCAGGACCAGAGCGCCTCTGGGATACATAAAGCAAAGGCTGGCTTTTCTCAGACAGGATGCAGGACGCAAAACACAACCAAATGTTTCCCTGTGTGGTGCTGCTAATGGTCTACTTACATTGCATTATGCATTATGTTTCATTCTTGACAACATCGGAAAATGAACTATACACACACACTCTTGCACAGACACACTCACCTTCCCTCAAGCAGAAAGCATGAGATAAACCACTATTCATACATAACTTCTTTCTCTCACCATCATACTCCCAAACGTGCCCCAACACACACACACACACACACACACACACACACACACACACACACACACACACACACACACACACACACACACACACACCTCTCTTTGACATGTCATACTTTCTCATACACTCTCAAACTCTAAATCATACACTATCAAACTTTCGCATTCAATGTCATCCTCTCGCATGCATTTCCAAACACTTAATCATTCACTATCAAATTCTTTTTTGCACCCTATCAAACTAAAGAGAACAACTATCAAACTAAAGACAGTTTGATAGTGTGTGAATAAGCTTTTGATAATGAACATGTCAGTTTGATGATGAGTGTGAACAGCTTGAGTGCTTGCATGAGAGTTTGATTCTGTGAGAGAGTTTGATAGTATCCATCAGAAATATGACTGTGTATTCACAAGAGCTTGTCAGTGTGTGAGAACCTCAAACCTGAACACAGACACCAGATCAGTGAGACAACTGCACTCTTGACAAACCGTTTAAAGACATCAAACATCACTACGACGTCAACTGCATCACGGCAACAGTAACGGATGCTGACGAGCAGGGCCACGTCGTTCTTCACTGACGTGTGATTAATGACCTTGCAACCAAGCCCAACGTGAGCACCACACAGTACCAAACACCACAGGGCTTCTCCACACGGGCCTCCCATCCACAGAGGAGCGAAGTACGATCCGTAAACCCTAGTGAGGGCCGGGAAGCCTGGGGTTGTTATATGAGTAACTGCACTAAGAAGATTCTTCCTGTTGTCCATGCAGGTTCTGGTTTTAGGAACCGTTACCATGGCAGCAGCTTTTATTAACCTAGCTAGTTAGCTAGTTAGCCTTAGCCTGTTGCAAATCCAGTGGCAAATCCTGCCTGGTAAATTAGCTGGGTAAACTGATCAAAGTTTATAGATGAGAAGTGTGCTCCTCTGTGGCTCTGATGCCCATCCGCACACACACTCACTCTCACACACACACACTGCCGCGCTCTAATACAGACAACGGCGTAGTTCTGAAACATTCTGTCCAACTGTTATCCACTCACCATCAACTTCTTTTTTCACACGCCGTCAGAATTCAAGCATTCGATATCAGACTCTCCCACATACCCATCGAACGTCTCACGCGGCTTATTAAACCCTCACGAGTACACGATCAGTGTTTCACACGTGCTACTAAACTCAATCACGTGACCTTGCCCACGGCTTTGTACTCACACAGATTATTCTTCCCTCCTTTTCTACACTTTCATATTTTTCCCACTCACACCATTATTCTCTGTTTAGGGACGTGTGCATGTCTGGCAGAGTGTGTGAAGGCTGGATAGTGAGTGTGAGAAGTAATGGATGTATCGGAGTTTAATGGTGTATGAATGAGTGGCTGATGGTGTACGTATGAGAGTCTGAGAGTGTGTGCAGGAGACCGTGCTTGTGTTTGCGTGAAAGTTTGACAGAGTGTGTGAGAAAGTGTGGCACAGTGAAAGAGCCTGTTACTGTGGGAGAGAAATATGATGCTGTGTGTGTGTGTGTGTGTGATACTGTGTGATACTGTGTGAAAGAAGTCAAGTGTGAATAATGGCTTCTCATCCCAACCAGACACACACAGACATATTCTAAGTGTTACATGATTTTTAAATCAAAAGCCAATGAATCATTCAGAGCTACGTCACCCAAACATCTGAGTTTGAGCCGATGATGGAGCTAGCAGAGATGGAGAAAGTGAGAAATTGGACAAATACGTCTGTATTATCTACAGCTTTGCCTTACTGATGTGTGAGTTTGTTTGGTTCAACATCATTGTTGGTTTATTGGACATGTACAATATTCATTGCGCCTTTGTACTCTGTGACACTAGATTTGAAACCAAACACTGAATAAAGACATTAAAGTGCTCAATGTCAGCTTTAGTTCAACAATATTTATATCTACATAAACCTACTTTAAATACCTACTCAGGGTTAAAGCTACAAAGTTGTCTCACTGTGCAATAACTCACACACTGCAGAGTGCATATGTTCTACCCATGGTGCACTGCAAGTGAGTAAGTAACCAACCAGAAATTAACCGAGCAAAGCTGTGAGCCATTACATTATTTCCCTGAAGAGCAGAGTTACTGTTACTGAGCTGTGGATGTGTTCCTTCGTACTCCTCTTTCAGGGGCATTTGAGGAGACAGAGAGTGAGTGAGTGAGAGAGAGAGAGAGAGAGAGAGAGTGTGTGTGTGCGTGTGTGCGCATGTATATATGTGAAGGCTTGGTTGTTGACACTATCCACTTTGCGGCATTAAGTGGCATTCTATATTTAACTCCAGCATGGCTCGAGGGCATGGAGGAGGGAGGTGTGTAAAGCAGCCAAACCAACCAGGATTCACAGACCGGCGTTCTACTGTTAACAGCAGTCCAGACCTGCATAAACAGACTGTGGCAGTGACAGCGGAGGAACCATGCTGCAGCTAAGCTTGGTGGTGAGAGCGGAGTGCGTCTGTTCCCCCCCCCCCCCGCCTCCACACGCAAGATCAACAGATAAACCTGCCCCCGGGTGTGTGGCAAACACACACCAGCGTGTGACCTGCAGTTCATGTGTGGCTGAAAAAAGATGCATTCCACATGCAACACAAGATAAATGACTCGTACTGTACTCAGGACCAAAACATCGCGTTTACACTGTACACGTGTCCCTAAACCAGGACTGAAACATCTTGTTTACACTGTACTAGTGTAAACCCAGGAGTGAAGTGCATGGGTACTGGGTGAAGCCCTGCTCCCAGGCAGGGACAGGTCTCCCTCAGAGCAAATAGCCATATCAGGGTGAACAATTGGGACTCATGCCTTAAAAGAAGTACAATATCGTAAATAATCCAGATCACGAAGAGCAACCGTAGCATGTTACAGGGCAAACATGGGAGACCTGTCTCTGGGTCTCTGAGTTGAGACAAGCCAGAAGATAAATGGAAAAATAGAACTATGAAAAATATGTCTAAATCAATCACACACTCCTAATGCTTCTTAAAGACTGACTCACTGACTCGTTTTAGATGCAGTTTCCGCAAACACAGTTCCACGTAATAATAATCAGAGATTCAAAAGCCTTTCTTTGTTTGTATATCCCTCTGTATTTTAGTTCATTCCGAACTGCATGTTCCGTCAAATCTTCTATCGTTGTAAGGAACCTGATTGCCACCTCGTCCCACTCTGTTATTCTGAAAGCTCTAACTGTGGGTTTCCAGAAGCGTTTGAGCCTGGGCGATCAGGAAGGTGCTTTGTGCACTGTGTGCTGGGGGTGGCATAGTTGTTATGCCCCTTTCTCAGCCTGGAAGGCTTCAAGCTCTGTTCCCACAAATCACTCCATGGGAGGAGAAACTCAAAAGGACAACGAATCCACCAAGAGTGTAAACACAGTGACAATAAATGTGGTTGTCACAATTCCACTTCCTTTGACAAGTGACGATTAAGACAGTTTTTGGTCTTGGGAGCATTTCAACAGCTGTTTTCAAGAACCTTTGAAAAGTGGACCTTTGGAATGGAGTGTGATACTGGTATTCTACCAGTGTTTGTGACACACTGTTGACACACTCCCACGGGTGGACAGAGGAAAACTCCTCATTTGGTCGTCTTACTTTTACTCTCCAGGCTCTTCAATGCCGTACAAAATCACAAAGGACACCCAGTCATTTCTGTTCATGTCAAATGTATCGTATCCAAAGGAGATCTTCTGAACCTAGAACTTGTGCCATTTACGTTAACAAAAAGGACTACATAAAATAATATGAACAATAATATATATAATAATAATATATATAATATTAAGTCTTCTTGATCATATTGGTCCTTCCATTCCCAAACAAAGATTCAGGAACAGGATTCAGTCCTACAATGTGTGATGTGCATTTTATACTGCAACCCTGTGAGGTCACAGCAGACCACCTCAGCTGTACACACACACACACACACACACACACACACACACACACACACACACACACACACACACACACACACACACACACAGCTTTGGAGTGCCAGCTTCAAAGTAGGACCTCTTGTGCTGAAACCTCCATCTTCTGTTAAAGCAGAATTCCAGCAGACTGACAGCGCCCCCCAGGGTCCTGTACCTGGCAGACCTATGGTGTCCCCCAGGCCTCCCCCTTCACAACCCCCAACACATTCTCGCATGTTTCCTCCTTGGTGTGACATCTTTACTGCATCTTTACCCAGCAGGGGGGTTTGGATAATTAGCCTCTATGAGCGGCAGAGAGCTGTTCGTCACTCAACGGTATGCAGACAGGAGCATTACACGCCCCGGCCCCCGGGGGGAGCCACTGCTTCCCGACAGACTGCTGAGCTCTTCTGTGCCAGAGAACACGGCATCCTGCCACCCCAGATGAACTGAAGGAAACACTCAGAAAACACTTCAAGGGCTTCTTACACTTAAAGGGGAACTGATATCATCTTAAAGCTGCTGCAGGTGAACTTCCAGCTCTTGCGGCCTTAGAAATCAAAGGCGTTCAAAGGCCGTTCCTTTCAATCCCACACACACACATCCAGACCTTCCTGCAAAGCCTCGCCCTCCAATCGCATGTGTGCTTGGAGCTTCTGTATGTTGCGTGCGAACACACAAAATAACTGTCAGGCAGGGAGGACTGCCTCCTTGGAGAGAAGTTACCTGATTGGTTAATAAACCCATTTCAGCCGCTGACTATATTTTTGTCATTATTTTTGTGACAGTAGTCTGGATGTACAGCTTCATTACCCAAGAAATTATTTTAAATAATCATTAATAACTTATTTGTAAAGTCATGTAAAATAATAATCAGAAAACCTAGCAACAAACCACCAGACATTTGAAAAGGCTGAGTTCGTATTAGCCACTCTGATCACACATGCTAGGAAACCTCAGAGTGGACCAAAAACAGAAGGTCCCAGTCTGTTATGGTCCCTGTCCACAACCTGATGACTCCTGTATAAAGTGGAAAGTGTAATGTCAACATAGTGCTATGTTTTGTAATCAATTGTCCCTCGACCTCGAGCAGAGTGCCGATTTTGAACCTTAATTTTTGCATTTTTAAATGTTTCATATCTTTAAAACCCACTACTTTTTTAATTGCGTACACCAATGAATATCAAAAGATGATGTAAATGAGGACAATGTTAGACTTGGCCTTTGAACCTCTAACATCTGAACCTCTTGTCTAGGTACTTCAATAACTGTACACTCATGTTGTATGTATTAGCTGTCACACACAGCGCACCCCCCCCCCCCCAGCCAGCCTACCTCTACAAGTTCAAGCAAGTACCACTACTGCAATTCTCTGTTCTATGGTTTACCTTCAGAAACTCTTCGCTCTCTCTAGAATATTCAAACTTCTCTCTAGTATATTCAAACTTCTCTCTAGAATATTCCAATTTCTCTCTAGAATATTCCAATTTCTCTCTAGAATATTCCAATTTCTCTCTAGAATATTCCAAATTCTGCAGCCAGTGACCCAGTACTAAGAAACACGGTCACATTACTGTGTTACAGAGTAACTATTTATGTATTACTAGTTACACTGGTTACTAATTACAGAATGTAAGCCATTTAAAATCCTGCTGACAGCAGTCAAAGCTCTGTCTTTTTGAACTACAACTCCCATTCAGTCCAGTCTCACATTGATTAGGGGCCCAGTAACTCTAGTGTGCTGGCGGTCCTGGCCACCTTTTTGTGAAAGGTGCTGTGGAGTAACTTGATTTCTTTTTCTTGTTGTTGTTATTATTATTATTATTATTATTATTATTATTATTATAAAAGACAAAGGCATTGTGAGTTTTGATGGCATCTTCGTGCTGGAACAATCTGGTATTTTTTTCATTTAAAACAGGTCAACAGACCAGCAAGAGGCTAAACAAACCAACTGGACTGGACAAATCAGGGGAGTAAATTATAGATACAAGCTACAGACAACATGCCACTTAGACATGGAAATGACCTGTTCCCATCAATCTGAAGCCCCACCCCCACCAGGAACCGCAGGTCATTAACCCAAACGACAGCAGCACAATCGCAGTCCAGGACCATAGCAGCACCAGGACCTTCCCAGTGACGAATGAACCGGCCCGTCAAAATCCACGGATTCACCATTTCCCCC